>PVIY010014154.1:0-57232 GCA_004026745.1 Myrmecophaga tridactyla | reverse complement strand
CCCCATTCCTGCTTCGGCTGGTGAGCCTCTCCTGTGGAGTTCATCCAGACCCTCCATCGGAGTCGTCAGCTTCGCAGTCTGCCCTGTGGATTTTGGACTCTGTGTTCCTGCGGTCACGTGAGACACTTTTATAAATTTTATATTTGCAAGTGTTCCCTGTTGATTCTGTTTCTCTAGAGAACCCTAACTAATACAATAAGAAACTACAAACATTATAGAATTAAAGTAGAATATAATGAAACCTAAAATTTCCCCCTCAAATAGATAAAGGATGTTAAAAGTTTGGCAAATAATCTGGGTTTTTTTCCCGTGCATTTACTAGATTATTTTTTCTTTAAAAAAATTGGAATTTTTAATACTTTGAGAGTCTAAATTAAAAGCCTGGATTTGGGAGCCCAATAAATGCCAAGCACTCTGCTAAGAGTCTGGCCTTGGGATTGAAGCATATCTTGGCCCAGGACGTAGCTCTGGCCCTTACTAGCATCCTTGGGCAAATTATTTTACCTCTCTGGTTTCCTCAATTGTTAAATGCAGATAAAAATAGTACGTATGTTATAAGTTTCTTGTGAGAGTTAAATGAGGTTATGCTTATAAAGGACTGGGCAAGCATAAAAAATAAGCTCTCAATAAATATTAACTACTCATTATGATTATTATTATCATAAATGCTACTACGGAAGCTCTTCTACTATAGATGTCTTCACTTAAAATATATTGAGCATTCCACTAATATAAAATTTTCTTAATTCCTTTAAATTTATATATAGTATTTCACTATGTGGATGGGCCATAATTTATTTAATCAGTGCTCCAGTGATGCACATTTAGGTTGCTTGCAATTTTCCGTGATCATAAAGTATCCTGCAGGGAACATCTTTGTACATACATCTTTTTATACTAATATATGTCTCGCCTACAAGGGTAATTGTTGAGTCAATGGGTATGAATATTTTAATAAAGTTTTATCCATTATCTCTACACGGTTCATTTATTTATATTCCCACCAATAGCATAGGAGGCTGTTTTCCCATATACTTGCCAAAACTGGATATTAATATCTTTTTAAATCTTTGCTAATGGGAGAGGTAAAAAATGATATATCATTGTTTATATTACTTTACATTTATGTAATTATTAGAGAAAGCAAATATTTAAAATAACCCATTCATGCCACAGCTGTTCATTTAGCTTTCTATCCTCTTTTGAGGATTTTTTTCCTCTCTCACCTTATTGCTTTCATTCTTTTTCTTCCACTCACCTTCCAGTTTTCTCTCTCTCCTTGATTTATCACCTGTATAATATCTTATAAGTCAATGTTATTTTCCATCTTCACTTAATATTAGGTGTACTCTAGGTCTCTTCAATTAATATTCTCTTTCTCTTTCTCTCTTTTTCTTTTGCCTTCTTTAAACAGAAGACCCCAAAGTATTTCATCCTTTCTTCCCCAAGTCAGTATTTTCTCTGTCCTTGACCTCTTATAGTGTATTTTGTAGAAGAGAGAAGGAAAACAGGTACTGTAGTGTCTTCATTTTTTGTTTCAAGTGAAAAGAGCTGGCTTGTCGTACATTTCTTTTCTTCTCAAATCAGGTTATCTTCTGCAGCATGTAATTGTTTCCTTGGCTTTCCAAATGCTGTCTTATTGTGAGTAGGAAAATGGCATGGCTTGAACGAGTGCCAGTCGGAGCCAATTATATACTAAATGATCTGCATTGGCATGAAGAAGCTTGGCACAAAGCACTATTCTTTGGTGAGATAAAAATTTGCTTCTGTAAATTGTGCTCGCATGGGATTTGACTGTAAGACAAAATCATACTATTGCGTAAGGAGAAGCAGAGTGGCAATCAAAGTATTAAATAGCCAGTATAGCATGAATATCTATATGGTATTTTGAGATATATTGTTATATCGCTTAGAATAACATAATGGTCATGAATAGGCCTTCATTTTTTATTCTAAATTCACGATAATTTAGTTTCATTCAAATTTATATCTTTTCCTTATCTGCTAAAAAAATAATGTAGAAATATCCTTTAGATAAGCATGTGACATAATGGTTTAAATTTTACATTAAACATAAAAAATATTTGGTATTTATAGTGAAAGTAATTTGCGCCTTCAAGGTACATTTTCACATTTTTTTAGTTGAATTAAGTTAGTTCACACCTTAAGATTACAAAATTTTCAAGAGCCTAAATTATCCAAACGAGAAACAAACAAATAAATAAGGTTCTTAGTAGCTTTTATCTTGCAAATTAAAATATATGAGTTTTTTTCAATTCCCAACTATGTACTTCCCAAAAAACAAACATGTAAAATATATGAGGTTTTGCAGATCATATATTATTATCATTATATTTAATCTTAGTAATAATGCCAAAGTTCAAATGAAAACTATATACATTAACATACCATGCAGCCATTTAAATATGATTAGAAAAACTGTAGACAGTTTTGATAGCTGATCAAATGGTATCTAAGTTAGTTTTTTTTTTTTTTTTTTAACATGGGCAGGCAATGGGAAACAACAAACCCAGGTCTCCAGCACGGCAAGTGAGAATTCTGCCACTGAGCCACCATCGTACTGCCCTCTAAGTTAGTTTTTAATATTTAGAATTTAAGAACTTTGCTATCTGAATGTGTTGATTTTTTCCTTGTTGGCTTAATTTTAAATTGGTTTATGAAACTTATTGCACAAACACAGGCTTTGTAAGAAAAAAATATTTATAGCCATGTAAAATGACTAAAACATAGTATTAAAATACGATTGCAGGGCTGCAAAGAAAAACCAATGAAAAACATTGCCTTCTATTGTAGAGATTATTTAAATTTTCTTCATCTTGCTATTGTATTGTGCTTTCAATTAAAAATCAATGGTCCAAGCAAGAGTTACGTCCAATGCTTATTTGGGAGTTCAACTATTATGTCTTTCATCAAACAAATGACAGTAAAAGTCACTTGATTAAGTTTATATTATGCAGTTAATATTCAAAATGGATTTATACCCTGTACTGTTTTAACAACCTTAGATACTTTGGTCTTTGTCTAGGTTTAGATAGAAGCAAAGGAATTATGCAAAACATTAAAAAATCAGCCGGTCAGAAAGGACAATGGGCCAAGCAGAAGAGACACAGTCATATTCGAGCATAGGGGCTGAATATCCACTCTGGGTAGAAGTGAAAGAGTACTTCTAGAAAAAGGCCTGAGAGAGCCCTGATTGGGGTGGGAGACACATCAATAGAGTCTGATGGATAACACATTTGGTTTGCAAAGAGAAGGCATAGGTTCTGATTCCATCCTCACCAATTTACCCCTTTGAGTCTCATTTTCTCTAACTATAAAATATTGAAAGAATGAGATCATATATTTTGGGATAAACTGTAAACTTTTTAACACAACGCAATCCATGAGATACTAACAGTCATCAATGAAATATTAACATATTTTATTTATTTACTTGTGTGTTGTATGCACAATTGACGTTCTTGTACATCTCAGTTATATGGCTTAAAGAGTCTAGTGACTGAACTCTGAGTAAATAATGCAGATTTCAGATGATACAGACAGATTCAGTCCAAAATCTGTCTTTTTGTGTCCTAAGAAGTATGTGCCATATGAAAACAGAACCCCCTGTTGGTGGCAAGGCTCAGAGTTAAGACCCATGTTTTCTGTGCTAACCTCTTCTAGGATTGATTAAGATTTGCTGAACATGGGTGGCTGCTGTGGCTCAGCAGGCAGAGCTCTGACCTGCTGTGCTGGAGGTCTGGAGTTCAATCCCTGGTGCCTCCTGCCCATATGCAAATTAAAAAAAAAAATTTGCTGAAGATTTATAAATAGTGGTAGCATTTTATTGACCTTCTGCAGTTTTGCTTTTCTCCTCATTTCCAATTAATTTCCCTTTCTTCAACGTCCTCTGCCTCACTAAGTCATAGTGCAGTTTCCATTGCTTTCCTAGTCCATTTGACCTCACCAATGACATTTCATTGGTATGTCAATATAGATTCCCTGAGGTTTTATACACAAAGAAATTTTACACTTCTAAAAAATATAAAACAAAAAAAATGTTTGTTTTAGTTGGAAAATGCTTAAAAGTGTCATAAAGTTATGTTAACTAAGTAAAGGGCCAGAAGTTCAGGCAAAGTCTTCATAAAGACTTTCACGCAATCTATTAAGCTTTATATGTCTTTAAAATTCTGAGCCAGACTTTAGAAAGCTTATTTACATAAATGCTTAGAAACTCATACAATTCTTACATCACTCTACATTATTTACCAGTGTCAATGTTTTACAAAGTACAAAGTGACGGTCATTTATGGCTAGAGTGATCACGTGGTGTAAATATATATTTCTAGAAATAGCAGGGGTGGCAGATATAGTGCTTGTAGTAGTAAAGATGATTTTGAATACTCTATAGAAATTGAAGGCCAAGATAGCATTTATTTGTCCCAAGCAGTTAAATCAAATCTTGCCCTAAGCATTTTCATCCCCAAAGAAAAATCCCACAACTTAAAAATTATGTCAATTACAAACCTCATTTATTACTTAGGGCAAATACATGTTTTGTATCCTCAAGAGGCCCTTCTCATAAGAATTTATTTCGCTAGCATTGAAACAATATGACATTACAGATAGACTGTTTTTATATCACAGATCTTAATACAAATAGCTCAAATTTTCATGTATTTTTTTTTAAAGTATCAGCTCACTTTACATAGGCACATATATGATAATGATACTATAATCATATGGTATAATCTTAAATGATTTCTCTTTTCAAGGAAATGATTGAAATGTGTTTTTATTGACAAAGTAGAGTGATTCTTTCTCCCATCTTCTCCTTTCAGGGTTTATTTCTGGCAAAGAATATATCAGCACTGCCTATATCAGAAATAATTCTGTGTGGCTTTAAAGTCCACATAAACAATACACACTCCCACACAACGTGATACCTGCATCTCCCTCTCTGTTCTTAAGAATACCTTCATTTTCTTGGCTTGAAGTAGTTGCTCATTTTTTACAACATCGTATCTATACTCTTTGCCATCTTTCATGGACCCCACATCAGCAACTACTTTAATTTCCCACTATTTTTCCGTACATACACTTAGTTGTAGTTAAACTGATTTCCTTAATGTTCCATTAAAAAAAGAAGAAGAAAAGCAATGGGTCATTCCATCTTCTTTATTTTTGCTCTGCATACTAATCAGCTACGAGTCACATGATATTGGGCAAGTCAGCCTAAATTTACCCATCAGCTGCTCTTCTGTAAAACAATTGGGTGTTACTGAAAAACGGTGTCCGGTTGTGAAATGCTGTGCTTCGCCCTATATGGCCCCTTTACCTGGGAAGCTTGTTCTGGAGCATCACATAAAAATGGGTTATGCACCCTCAGATTATTCATGGCCTCCACCTGAATTTTTTATCTTAAACTGACTTTTAATTTTTTCCCCAAACTTCTTTTTTAAAGTTTTATTAATAAAACCAATCAACATACAATATGAACATTCTTTTTTTTCTCATCACATAGTTGTATATTCATCATGATCATTTCTTAAAACATTTGCATCAATTCAGAAAAAGAAATAAAAAGAAAACAAAAAATAAATTCATACATACCATACCCTTGCCCATCCCTTTCATTGATCACTAGCATTTCAATCTACCAAATTTATTTTAACATTTGTTCCCCCTATTTATTTATTTATTTTTAATCCATATGTTTTACTCATCTGTCCACAAGTTAGATAAGAGAAGCATCAAACATAAGGTTTTCACAATCACACTTTTTTCCCAAACTAACTTTTATTCTAATTCCTTTGCCTCTGACTATCAGGTTTATTTAATTTATGGCTTACCGTATCTCTTACCTCATGCACGTTTAGCTCTTTCATTTTACTCCAAGCGTGATCACTTACCCCCTAGTACCTTGTGTGTCCTCTCAGAGTAGGAGATTTGTCCTGGCCACTAGTTTGGCCTTGAACATGGCACCCCCGGCAGAAAAGCACGTGGGGCTGAGGCCCCTGCCACGTTTGCCCTGCTATGAGTTGTACCTTGAAATTATGATTCCATGTTTCTCTTGCCTTCAGATTCTTCAACAAATGTTGTTCATCCTTCAAGGCTCTGCTCAAATACTAACATTTCTATGACATTTCTTTGTCCTTATTATATCAGCTGTCACTGATCTTTCTTATTCTGAGCTATGACAGCACCCACCTGTATTGCATCTGCCAGTAGTTTATAAAATAAAATATTCTTTTGCGTAAGCAAAGAGGTTATTAGTCCAAAGTGCACCCTGCAAGTTTCCTCTCTCCCATTGTCTTCACCAAGCCTCAAGAGGGATAATTGTGTTGTGAAATAGCCAAATATCTCAGATATCATTTCCTTCTCTTTGGAATTACCAGCTATGAGGTATTATCAATGAACATGTATTAATATATTTTGAGAAAATTTTAAATGAATTCCCAGGAGGGATAAGATTCCAGCTATTCAGGAAAACGAAATTAACAACTTCAGTAAAGGGATATGAAAGAGGACCCAGAGTAAGGGAGGGGAAGTTATGTTTAACGGATGGAGGGAGGGAATCATTTGTCTGAGATCTCTCCCAGAGAGAGTGGAGGTGTGAATGCCTGGTATATTACTCTTCAGAGTGAAACATCTATACAGACTGCTCTCCCTTTTCCCTACTCAGTACTTGATGCTGATGCTGATGTACATGGTAAAAGTTAAAACTGTACGAAAGTTAGTCTATTTTCCACCTCAGATCTCTAATCACATCCCCTGGAGATAAATATTATCAGTGGTTTAATGTTGTACAAATGACCAGAAATGTCTCATATATATGCTTATATGTTTTGTGTGTGTGTGTGTATATATATATATATATATATATACATATATTTCCTTTAAAAAATACTAGTGAATCTTACTATGCACACTGTCCTTTGCTTTTTTCATTTACTATATTTTTATGATTTTTTCATATCAACAAATAGAAATAGATCTACCTCATTCTTTTGATGGGCTACATAGTATTTCATTGACTGGATATTCTGTATTTTATTTAACCAGAACCCAATTATTGAATATTTGGGCTACTCCTGCTTTTTTTTCCATTTGCAAACAATGCTGCCATAAATGTCTTCATAATTTACTTTTACAAGGAAAGGGATATCTGTAAGAAAAAAATTAGATTGGAGACTGCTCAGTCAAGAAGTTTGTGAATTTACATTTGGACAGATATTATTACTAAATTGTTCCACAAATAAGAGAGTACCAGTTTACATCTCCATCAGCTGTATTCGTGAATGTTCTCCACACCCTTGCTGGCGATTCTACATTATCAACTGTTTTAATCCTTGACTGAGTAGCTGAAAATGATATCTCAGTATAGTTTTGACTTTAATTTCTTTGAGAGTGGGAATTAAATATCTTTTCATGTTTTACGCGGACTGTTTTTCTTTTGAGCTGCCTGTATCAATTCTTAGTCCAAAAACTAATGACAGATACAAAACCACAGATCCAGAAAACTCAGAGAACACCAGTCAGGATAAATACCAAAAATTCTACTTTTAGGCATATTATATTCAAACTGCCAAGAATTAAGGGCAAAGAGAAAATCTTGAAAGAGGCCAAAGGGAAACAAAACAAAACAAAACACCACCTTATCTATAAAGGAACAAGTATAAGAATTACATCAGGCTTCCTTTCAGAAATTATGCAAGCAAGAAGAGAGTGGAATGAAATATTTAAAGTGTTGAAAGTAAAAAAATTGCCGACCTATAGCCTTTCTCCAGTTTTTCCTATTGGATTGATGGTCTTTTCTTTCGTGATTTGTTCATCAGAGCCCTACAAAAAAGAAAGAAATTAGTCTCTTGTCATATGTAGTTTTATGGAGGAAAAAGTTGTAACTTTGGCCTGAAACTCTTGTGTCTTGTTGAGCTTCTTCCTGGGCAAATAGTTTCTAGCCCCAAAACATTGTAGTCATGATACCCCAGGCCCAGATAGCTAAAGCAAATTCCCATTTCCTTACCTTATAATCTCCTTTTATGATTATTATAATACGCAAAAAAGCTGAGAAAATTCAGATATTAAACACCTTTAATTGATTTGATGTCAAGCACTTTCCAGAACTTTAATTTTTCTACTAACCACATTATTTAGGGAACAATTACAAATGAAATAACTTGGCTTATCTCACATTCTTTCATGAAAAAGAAAATATTAACTTCTATCAGTAAATTCTGCTTGAGAAGTGGAATCACCTTGTTATTTGGTGGGATCAGAATTTACACAATGTAAATTTATTATTTGAGGAAGGAGGGCTGGGGGCACATATGAAACCAGAAGGAAAGGTAGATGATAAAGACTGAGATGGTATAATCTAGGAATGCCTAGAGTGTACAATGATAGTGACTAAATGTACAAATTAAAAATGTTTTTGCATGAGGAAAAACAAAGGAATATCAATATTGCAGGATAGTGAAAATAGGTGGTCATTCATATGTTAAAACTTCAACTTCCGTGTGAGACTAAAGCAAAATATGTTTATTTGATACAAAATTTATATTTTACTAGTGTGTTTCCTAATATAACTTATATGGACAGGTTAATTGAACACCATAAGTACATGGAACCTTGAATAGGGCATGAGATTTTGTAGTTTTGTCCAGTATGATGCCCTGATAAATCCCAGAGTGATTTCAACAGTAAATAAAGAAGTATTTGCAAAGTCACCTTGGGGGAATGGTGAGAAAGGGGGAAAATTCAACTTCCCCGTTTGGAGAATTCCTGATATTCTCACAAGCAGTGGGGACAACCAAATCAACAGGCCGAGTCCTCAATCTTGGGGTTTGCCCCTATGAAACTTATTCCTTCAAAGGACAGGCTAAGCCTACTTAAAATTAGGCCTAAGAGTCACCTCCGGAGAACCTCTTTTGTTGCCGCTCTCTCTAAGCCAACTCAGCATGTGAACTCACTGCCTTCCCCTCATGTGGGACGACTTCCAGGGATGTAAATCTCCCTGGCAGTGTGGGACAGAAAGCCTGGGATAAGCCAGCACCTGGCATCAACAGATAGAGAAAGCCTTCTATTTTTTTTTAATTATTAATTTTTAAATTTTTTTTAAAAATGAAACAAACACAAACATTCTTAACTTTTGATCATTCCGTTCTACATATAATCAGTAATTCACAATATCATTGCATACTTGCATATTCATCATCACGATCATTTCTTAGAACATTTGCATGAATTCAGAAAAAGAAATAAAAAGACAACAGAAAAAAATTCATACATACCGTACCCCTTACCACTCCCTTTCATTGATCACTAGCATTTCAACCTAAATTTATTTTAACCTTTGATCCCCCTATTATTTATTTTTATTCCATATGTTTTACTTGTCTGTTGATAAGGTAGATAAAAGGAGCCTCAGACACAAGGTTTTCACAATCACACAGTCACATTGTGTAAGCTTTATCATTATACAATCATCTTCAAGAAACATGGCTACTGGAACACAGCTCTACATTTTCAAGCAGTTCCCTCCAGCCTCTCCATTACATCTTGACTAACAAGGTGATATCTATTTAATGCGTAAGAGTAACCTTCAGGATAACCTCTTGACTCTGTTTGGAATCTCTCAGCCACTGACACTTTATTTTGTCTCATTTCACTCTTCCCCCTTTTGGTGGAAAAGGATTTCTCAATCCCTTAATGCTGAGTCTTAGCTCATTCTAGGGTTTCTGTCCCACGTTGCCAGGAAGGTCCACACCCCTGGGAGTCATGTCCCACGTAGACAGGGGGAGGGTGGTGAGTCTGCTTGTTGTGTTGGCTGGAGAGAGAGGCCACATCTGAGCAACAAAAGAGGCTCTCTTGGGGGTGACTCTTAGGCCTAATTTAAAGTAGTCTTGACCTATCCTTTGTGGGGTTAAGTTTCATATGAACAAACCACAAGATTGGGGGCTCAGCCTATACTTTGGTTGTCCACACTGCTTGTGAGAATATCAAGGATTCAACTTGGGGAAGTTGAATTTTCCCCCTTTCTCACCATTCCCTGAAGGAGACTTTGCAAATACTTTTTTATTCACTGTTCAAATCACTCTGGGATTTATTGGGGCATCACTCTGGACAAACCAACAAAATCTCATGTCCTACTCAAGGTTCCATGTACTTATGGCATTCAATTAAGCTGTCTACATAAGTTATATTAGGAAATGCACTAGTCAAAATACAAATTTTGTACCAAATAAACATTTTTTGCTTTAGTCTCACATATAAGTTAAAATTTTAAAATATTAATTACCATCTATTTTCAGCACCCTGCAGTAATGACATTCCTTTGTTCTTCCTCATGCAAAAACATTTTTTAAATTTGCACATTTAGTCACTATCATTATACACTCTAGACATTATATACCATATCAGTCTTTATTGTATATCTTTCAGAGAAAGCCTTCTTGACCAAAAGGGGAGAGAGAAATGAGACAAAATAAAGTTTCAATGACTGAGAGATGTCAAACAGAGTTGAGAGGTTATCCTGGAGGTTATTTTTATGTACTATATAGATATTCCTTTTTAGTTTAGTTATTCCTAGTTAGTTCAGTTTAGTTTAGGTGTATTGGAGTGGCTAGAGGGAAGTACCTGAAACTTTTGAGCTCTGTTCCAGTAGCATAGATTCTTGAAGACAATCGTATAAAGATATAATGTTTACAATGTGACTGTGTTATTGTGAGAATCTTGTGTCTAATGCTCCTTATATCCAGCGTATGGACAGATAAGTAAAAAATATGGGATAAAAATATATAAATAAATAATAAGGGGGAAAAGAGTGAAATAAATTGGGTAGATGGACACACTAGTGGTCAATGAGAGGGAGGTGGGAGGGATATGGTATGTATGAGTTTTTTCTTTTTTCTTTTTATTTCTTTTGCTGGAGTGATGCAAATGTTCAAGAAATGATAGTGGTGATGGATATACAATTATGTGATGATATTGTGAGCCATTGATTGTATACTATGTATGGAATGTTTTTATGTCAACAACATATGTTGGTATGTTAAGTTTATATACAATTATGTGATCATAATTGTGAGCCATTGATTGTATACCATGTATGGAATGTTTTTATGTCAACAACATATGGTGGTGTGTTAAGTTTTTACAATAAAAATATTTTTTTTAAAAAGTACCATTTTGAAAAAAGTTTCGAGCAACCAGAACCACAAGAGCCACCAGAACCAGCAGAGTCACCAGAATGGACACAGCCCCAGGGAAGCCATTGAAGATTCCTGGAGAGATGCTAGCATATGTTGCCACATGCCTTTTCAACTGAGAGAGAAACCCTGAGCATCATCGGCCTTCTTGGATCAAAGTATCTTACGCTAGATGCCTTAACTTGGACATTTTTACAGCCTTAGAACTGTAAACTTGCAACGTAATTAATATCCCCTTTTAAAAGCCAAAAATAAAAAAAATTACAGAATGTACCTTAAACTTTAGTGGCCTTATTCATCCCCTTGAAGGGACTATTCTTTCCCGTCACTGGTCATTTGTCCTAGAGTGTTGCTTCCCTGATAGATTCTCTTCTTTCACATCTAGACTTAAATGCCTTTAAGTCTAGAAGCCTTGCCTGACACTTATCCACACCCCATCCTACCACAGATCCCTCCTGTTAAACTCTCAAAGTAATATATCCTTTTCCTTAATAGCATTGAACACGATTGGTTGCCATATATGTAATTCTTTAGCATGATGTGTGACACTTTTTAGTACTCGATAAAGAGATGAATGTATAATCCTTTGGGCTCTAACATTGTACAATTCTATGAAATGTCATGTTCCAAAGAAGACTTAGATATTGCTATATCTTATAATTCATAAGACTATAATTCATAAACACTATATGAATTATAAAGACTATAATTCATAAGCACTTTGCAAAAAAACACATCTGGACAAAACTTGACTTTCCCTATTCATTTTCGTCTGTATTCTTGGGGAGACAAGTTGTTTGATACATCCCTGGCTCTTATCCTATTGACTCCATAGCAGCCCTTCTCTATTGTGAACTCTCCAGAAGTCTTACATTATAACTCAGAAGTGAAGAAAGTGTGAGAGAAGGCAATTAATACTACCAGGGCCCTGCTACACAGTGTGTAGGTACAGGTTAAATGTCTTTTTTTATTTTTACCATTACAACAGACTTTATGACTGCAATAAAGATGTGAGTGGTTTCTCCAAAGATAAACATCTGAAAGAGAGAGGCAGGTTACATTCTAATAGCCTGTGGCTGCTGTCAGAAATAATTTAATGCTCAGTGCTTTGTTGGCTGACCCAAGTCCTTTGAAGAAGTGAAGCATGCTCCTTACGCCATCATGGCTGCCCAGAATCCACTCATTTATGTGAGATGCTCTGTAGAGCTGCTCAATGAAGGCAAGAAGCCTGAACTTGGTAATTGAGAATGAATGTCAAGTAGTGTCAAGACGCCTCAATTCATAAGGCTGATAACTCCTTCTGTGATTGCATTTCCATTTTTACAGCTGCTTCAGTAGCCAAGTTTGCCAGCCTTGTTTGAGAAAGTATATATATTAAAGCACCCTTGGCACTGCCTGAGAAGAAGCTAGCGTTTCTTAATTCATTTCTAAGGGTTGTGGAATTTTCCAACTCTTACAGAAGGCAATTTTATAAAATGTAGAGAGGTAGAAAGAAAGAAGAAATACATTTTTAAAAAGACAAAAAAAAAATAACAGAAAGAAAGACACTAAAACTTTCTGCTACTATTACAAAAATCACAAAAGTTTAGTGATACTGGCAATATGATTTTTTTGGGAAGAAGAACGTCTTTAAATCTAATGAAAATATACAAATGATTAAGCAAGGGTGAGAAATGAATATAATTTTTAAAATCATTTTGTACTATAGTTGCTTAAATATAATAGTAAACATGTTGCCACCAGCACAAAACCTATCCCAGAGGTTGATAAACCTTTTCTATAAATAGCTAGTTAGTAAATATTTTAGCCTTCGTGAGCTAGATAGGCTCTGCCACAACTATTCTGCCATTGTGCAAAAGCAACTGTAGATAATATGTAAGTAAATGAGAGTGGCTGTGTTCCAATAAAACTTTACTGATGAACACTAAAATTTGAATTTCATATAGTTTTGGGTTGAATATTATTTTCTTTTGATTATTTTCAACAATTTCAAAATATAAAAACCATTCTTAGCTTACTGCCATCCAGTTAACAGGTGGTATGCTGGATTTGGCTCGTGGGCCATCTACTGTTGATCATAAGTGTATTACACGGTAAATGCTCCATATCTCTGTCTGAATCCCTTCTGAAAACAATCACATCTCATGGGTGACCAATCTATATGGACAGGAATTGAATTACACTTAGCAATATCCTTAGCCAGAGTTTCATGCCAGTGTCTCTGAGTTTCATTTCACATCAGTGATGTCTATTGTAGCAACAAGATGCTCCACACACAAATACCTATCTGGCCAATGTTAATAGATAAAGAGAAATATGAATTGTCTCATGGATACCCCAAAATAATCACTCTGGTTCTCTTGGACTGATCTAGAGGTCAGGTTGAAGCAGAAACCACCATGATATAAGGAATATGGTAAAGGAGCAATACTGTTTAAAGTTTTTCTCAGGCTAGGTACCTTCTTAAAGAGAGTGAATATTGAATCTAGGAGAGCAATTTGTAAATCTGCAAAATGAAAAATATAGTTTACAATCATATTCTTTGCTAATACTCAAATGGGATGTCTGCCTACTGCCCTCTTTTTACCCTAATTATTATTTTTTTTTACACCAGAAACTTTTAAATAGATTTTTGAGTATAAATGATATATTTGGGACTGTCTGGTTTTGTTTCTTTGTTTTTATTATACAAATTGTCTTGCCTAACAGATAAATATGGAGATTAGCCAAAAATAAATATTGACTAATTATCTTTGCCCTGTGAGTAGAAATCTGAGACTTAGCTCTTATAGAGGTGAAATTAAAAACAAAGCAATAGCCGGAGATCCGGGTTCAATTCCCAGCACCTGCCCACGCAAAGAAAAAAACAAACAAAAAAACAAAGCAACACATTGAAGTTATTTTCACAAAATCACTCTAGGTGCCTACTTTGAGATCGGAGTTGCTTTAAAACACATTCCATTTCCATTTTAAACCTTTTATTTTGTGCTGACTGCATGCCAAAGGGTGGTACTGATGAGAATCAAAATCATTGAATTACAAGATTGACTGTCTAGTTTGTGCTAAGAAAGGGAATGAATATATACAGCAATTGGAAAATTGGATCTGATATTAAAGAGCAAATGCTAATTTTACATGCTGAATTTTACTAGTTTAAGGAAGCAGCTTCAGATTTGGGATGCTTAATAATTCAGAAAACAATTTTGAGAGGCAGTAAATGGATTTTACACTTTTATGATGCTAGTATTCGTCTATCTTAGAAATCAAGTGACAAAGGTCATATTTGCTTTCACAGCATTTAAATGTTCTTTGGGACGTTGAGATAAAAATGACATCAAAGACTTGGACAAACGTTTCAGGCATTTATTTAGATATTTCCCAATAATATATTCATCTAATTATCCAGATTTTGTTCCAGTAACAAATATCTTGATAATTGAGGAGGTCTTTGGTTTTTACTCGGATGTCAGGCATTGTCCAGGTGCCTGAGACTATTTAGCATTTCTATGACACTTTAGCGACGCTTTCAGACTTTGGGTGGCTAACGAGCTGTGTTTTGCACAAAACTAAGGATCTTAATCTGATTAAATGGTGGTGCTGAAAAGCTCCCTTGGTTTTTAATATGATGATCTAATGCTAGGAAATTGCAGCCCCTTATTATTATACACAGATCAAGACATTCCATTCTGGATGTGGACTGTAACCTCTGTAAACCTTATTCTCTTGCTAAAGATCAGAGGGTCTTGGGGCCACGGTAGCAAGTTTAAATGTCTTTATTTTGTCCACAAGTATTCCTTCCTTCCCACTCCTATCCTGAACACATTTTAGTGCAGAGCATAGCCTTGATAGAAAAATGGGTGGTTCATGCAGCATTTAATTACAAACCATATTATTGTTGGATAACTAAATAATTCCTTATAAACTATATGAGTCAGGGTTATTTTAAAACACTGTTTTATTTGTAGGCTTTTTAAAATATTTTTTATATTTTTTCCTTAAGAGGCTGTGACCAATATAAACTGATCAGAATGGGTCTTCATGGTCTTGATTAGAAAATATTCATTAGCCTTCTGTATCTCACATATTTAGGTGAAATAGCCAGCATTTGAAAAGCACCTAAGTGCCTCCATCATCTTCTTTGTGGATTTAATGCTTGTTCTGTCCATTACTTCTATCTAATTTTAGCAGTTACTCATCAGGTACTTTTATTTTCAAGTAGGTTCTCTGCTCCTGGTCATTGGAAAAACTGTTGTACTCGATCCATCATCTGGATGATAAATACAATATCACACTTTATTTTACCACAATAGCTTCAGGTTAATTAGATTCAAGAGAGTCCTATTTAGTCAGATCATGAACATGAGATGATATCAACCTTTCCAAAAACCCAACTTAACTGAGGAACCAGCTAAGTATGTTCTAATTGAAACAAATCAAATGCAGAGCTTTTCACCTAGATAAGCTAATAAACTGGCTCCTCTCTTTTCTCAAAGCTCATTCTCTCTCTCAGTCATGAAGGAGATTTTCTGTGATTTTTTTTTTTAACTTCTTGCTTTGCTATGTACAAAGGAAATCTTTCCTAAAACAGAGTTTAAATTTGGTATCTCCAAGAAACTAAATTTTTTTTTTTTTTTTTTGCCTTTTCATTATAGCCTTTAGATGTTTGGTAATACATTTTTAAAACCTTCACACTCTTACTATTTAAAGGTAAGCTTTTCCTTTTGAACACCCTCTCTCTCAAGCTGACATTATAATACTGCCAGAGTAAATGTGAAATAAATAAAGCTCAGTTTTGAGATGGGTTCAATTACTCAGGTGGATTTTGAGCCTCAAAGACAGGTTTTCTTTCCTTTCCTGTTTTTCTTCTTCTCCGTTTTTCTATTGCAAAGAGGAGAACTTAAGTAAAAATTGGAGGATGCTGCAGCTATTAAAAGCTCTCTGAAGCCCATTGAGCAAGAACAGAGCTGTTGAATAATGCAGACAAGATAATGAACAGCAGACAAACGATCCCAGGAGGCTCCCCACTGGGTAAAGGGAGCATATACTTAGAGGCTAGATTTATAATCCTAACATCTTTTGTGGTGACCTCCAATTTATTGGAAATACCTGAGACATTTATAAATTCTGGGTCCTTCTTCTTCAACCAAAGCAAACTTGCCTGGCATTTCTACCTCAGCTTCTGGGACACATAGCAAAACTGCGAAACCCAAAATTTCCCCTTTGGAAGAAGAAACTGAGAATGAACAAACTGTGCAAAGAGAAAAGAACCCAGAAAAGTAACATTGTGGTCAATTAGTTAACTCAAGTACAAATATGTTTCCCTAGATCAAAGGAAAACATTCTAGATATAGGCTTTCTTATTTACTAGAAATTGCTAGTAAATTTAAACCCTAAGAGACCAGATTTAATAATGCAGCACTTTAGAGGCATAATCTATTCCCAGAAAAAATTCTGACCATTTTGTAAAAAAAAAAAACAAAATTATGGGATACACAGTATTGTAGGATCATAATCACCTGGTTTTACAATGAACATTCTAATAGGACAGCTTTTGATGCAAGATTTATTCTTTGAATGCAATTCATCAAAGTTTATCTTAATATTACAAATTTAGTGAGAACTTCAATTCGGGATTGAAGAAATTATAAAGGAAGAACAGGTTTCAGGCTCATAAATACAATAGTTTGGGGGAATCTTTGATATATTCCAATGGGCTCATAAGATACCTGATCCATTTATTTTAAACATTTCTTTTTATTGTGAAACATAACATATATACAAAAAAGTGGCAAATTTTAAAGTACATTTTAACAAGTAGTTATAGAATAAATTTCAAATGATATACATTATATAGTCCCATGATTTCAGGTATTTCCTTCTAGCTGCTCTAAGACTCTGGAAACTAAAAAGAACTATCAATATAATATTTTAGTAGTCACACTCATTTTTTAAATCCTATCTTCTTTGTTACAAGTCCTTCTCATTTGATCCTTCTCCCGTTCTTTAGGGATATTTGGCCAATGACCATTCTAACCAGGGGTAGGGGATGGAACTGGTTGGTGTTCTTGGAGAGACTGGTTCTTCTGGGTTTTGGGGATATCTGGCCTAGGAACCATCTGGAGATTTTAGATTTTGGTCCATTTTTAAAATTAATTGTACTTTGCTGATTTCAGAATTGCTTCTTAGGAAAAACAAAGCCAACAAGATCCTATCTAACTTTAAATCTCAACTGTCTTGCCTAGCTGACCAATTTACCTTATTGAGGCTTTAGAACTTATATGCTAATTATATCAGTATACTAACATAAGATAGCAAAATTCTGAAGATCTTTGTTACTTGAAAGGTGCTAGTCAAAGTCTTTTTTAAATATCACACCTATCATTAAAACCACATTAAAAAAAAGATTTTGGGAATTTCTAACTTGAACCACTAAGAATCTATTTTGTTGTTGTTACTTGGATATGTGAATGAATGAAAGGGAAAGGTTTCCGTCTGCGAAAGCAATTGAACTAAAAGAGACTGAACGTGAACTTGGAATAGTTGGAAGCTATTTTTGCCATCCTCCTGAGAAATACTAGAAAGAAGAAAGTCATGGGGTGGTCTTGCAGAAGTCTGGCCAAACGGGTAGGATTCTTGATAGCACTTGGATGAATTAAACTTTGTATAGCTGAGATAAGATGTGCTCCATTATACTGTGATAAGCAGTGAAATAGCCTAAGTGAATATATGTCTTTAAAAGGCCAACAATACCACAAAATAACTAAGGTCATGTCTACTTATAAACCCATATGTCCTTTTTCCCTTTTTCTTTTTTGACCTCTGTAATGATTGAATTCTGAGTTCTTTGCCAGTTTAATGATTAAATCACATTAATGAACTGATTGCATTTACTACTTACTAGTGGCACTGAGGACACTTCAAAATTTCTAGTCAAATTCACAATGTATATGAATCCAATCACAGACATTGAGGAGAAAATGTCATGAAATATGTAAGCCTCTAGAAGTATATTGTGCATAATGTGCATAATTCCTACTAATTAAATTAAAATAGTAAAATATAATGGAAAAATGAAATACAAGCTTATTGCGCTTAAGCTTATACAAATTATGTATTCATTCATTCATTCATTCTTCAACTCTTTTAGCATTTACTATGAAAAGGAAATGTTTAGGCAAAAGGGATTCCATGGTAATAAGATCTACAAGATCTTTGCTTTCATGAAACTTACATTATAGAGGAAAAAGAAAGCAATAAATATGTAAATATTAAATGGACAGTCATTGATTCATTCATCCAATAAACAAAATGTTTATTGCATAACCAGTCTGTGCTAGGCACTGGAGAAAGAAAATAGAGTAAAATCACTACTCTTAGGGAGTTCATAATTGGTTGGGGAGACATAAAAAAAAACATTACAGCCTTGTGTAAGATTTCTTCCAAGATAGGACTTCCAGTTAAATATGGCAAATTAGACATGTTCATTTATCTCTCCTCCCTCTTCAAACCTCAAAAAAATAATAATAAAGGAGTAAAAAGATGCATAAATCCGTAAGAACAAAGAGAATAGAAGGAAAGACGATAGTAGGAAATGACAAGATTTTTTAAATTGGAAAAAGGATGGATAACCAGTGTTAAGTGATTTAACAGGCCAGAGCAAACTGAAACCTAAACCTACAGGAATGGAAATGCAAAAGAAGGAGGCTAAGCCCAGCAGAGAACCCCGAAAAGGTGAGGAACTATATATATGCAATAAAAACCTGTAAGGAATTGTCTTCTCATTGAGTTGTAAGAGTTCTTTGGATATTCTGGAAACAAGCCCTTTGTTAAATACATATATATGGTGAACATTTTCTTAACTGTGTCTTTTGAAGAGCAAAGGTTTTTAATTTTGGGGAGACCCAATTTACATATTTCTTTCTTTTTTGGTTTGTGCTTTTGGTTTCCTATGTAAGAAATCTCTGTGTACTGCAATTTTCTCCTATGTTTTCTGCCGAAAGTTTTACAGTTTTATTATACATCCATAGACCTGACCCTTGAACAACTAAAATGTGGCTAGTCCAAATCGTGATGTACCATAAGCCTAAAATGTACAACGGAAGACCTAGAATGAAAAAGAATGTTAAATATCTCATTAACATATTTTATATTGATTATATGCTGAAATGATAATATTTTGGATCTAAATAAAATATATTGATAAAATGAATTCACTTTTTTTAAAAAAACTTCTTTTAATGTGGCCAGTAGAACATTTAAAATTAAATATAAGGCTCACTCAACTTCTACATCTTTTTACCTTGCCCCAAGAAGCCAGAAAACTACCCCTTTGCCATTCCATAGAAGAAAACATGTTTTATAAAGAGCTTAAATCAGGAAAGCGCTGGACCTTGAAGCATCATGGCCAGGTAGTAGCAGGTGTTAGGTGCTATATTGAAAACTGAGAGATCAAGAGAAATTTGACATATGGAACAATGAAACTTCTTAATCCTCTTCCCATGCTAGTCTATGATATTGGCATATGGATATGTACTTCAAAGTAGAATGCTTGAGTTTTTTTTTTTTCCCTCAGAGGAAGCAGACTTGACCAAGGCCAAAACCTAACATATACTGATATCTGGGAATTCCTCGATCTGTCCCAAACCTGATTACTTGAGAAGCTCCAACCATGCACACAGATTTCAATTGGTATTTTAGAGTCTCAGTCTGACAATCTGGGATCATTAGACATTTGAGGAAAGCCTTACATTTAAAAGACAGAGACCAAAATAAATAAATAAAATGGAATTCAGAGAATATAGAAAAAAGTGTCCTGTCAGAAAGGGCATTCAAATGTATTATTTTCCTCAGAGAAATAATAAAAGGCTTCCATAAAACAATAGCGGGAGGCTAGAAAAGGAAAGCAGTCTGTCATCACAAAAAGTGCTCTTGAAAATAAAAAAAAATGGATGGCAGAAATTAAAAATTCAAAGAAGAGTTTGAAGATAAATCCAGGGAGATATTCTAAATGTTAGAACAAAAAAAGAAAAGAAAAAATAGAGCATAAGCCCATGCAGCTCAAAGAAAAGAGATGGGATTGAACCATCAAAAAATAATTTTTAGGAATTCCTAGAATTGGAGAATATAAATACAAATTGAAAAAGTCCATTGAAGGTCCAGCACAATGAATGAAAAATGACCCACTCACCTGACCTCAAGGTATATGACTATGGAATTTCAGTACATCGGGGAAAGAGAACATCCTGAAAGCTTCTGAGGATAAGCAAACAAAACCATCTCACAAAGTATCAGCCATTAGCACAGCACTGGATTTCACAACCGCAATATTGAAAACTGGAAGACAATGGAGCATAGTCATTAAGCTTTCGATGAAACATGATTTCCCACTTAGATTTCTATCCCAGAAAAGCTCTCAATCAAATGAAAAGGTGGCTGATTCTAATAGTTCTTATAATTTATTCTCAAATGCTCTTTCTCAGAAACCTCCCAAAAGATGTAACCCACTAAAATAAGAAAGTAAACAAAGAAAAAAAAGGCATGGGATCCAAGTTTAAAGAGAGTCTCCAGGATGATGGAGAAAGAACTTCCCAGTTGGACAGAAGCAGCAGGCCTAAAAAGCTGCCGCCCAGAGTGGAGCAGAAGGGAGATGAGCTCTGGGAAGGATGTGTCTCAGGAAAAAAAAAAGAAAAAAGAAAAAACTAACCTACATATATCTGACATGCTTAACCATATCACAAGAACAATTATGTTCCCTTAGAGAGGTTGGGGATGAACTTGGAATTGCTTCATAGAAATGAAAAATATGGACAAAGTTATGAGGTAATCATTAACTCTAGGGGGAAAGCATGTAGCAAATAGGAAAGGTAATCATGGAATTTGAGTACTCTACCATGCATAATACTTATGTATTATGATAATGTAAATACCGGATATTGATCTAATAAAAATTGTTACATATAACTGATTAGGTTGGGGGATGAAAGTGTGTACATGTCAGTGGTAAACATGAGAATCAAAATCTCATTTTTCATTGTAGGGCATCAGTGCAAAATACCTAAAGACTGAAAACAGTAGAAGAGCTACAGAAATTGAAGTGGTTATTTCTGGGAAGCAAAAATGAGTGAGGAAGCATGGGACAGGGACCACTGCTTTTTTGCTGTAAGCCTCATAAGCCTACTCGACTTCTTAAACCAGATACTATATGACTTTGATAATAACAAAAGATTAAATTTAAGAATTAACCTGACCTATGGGCAAATTGTTGTGGGATCTAGGAAAAAGAAGGGAAAGTAGAAAATGACTTTAGAATGGTAGTTTTCAGCTCTGAATTGAATGATGGCTAGGTATCTGCCAGGCAAAAAATGTTAGAGGTCAGGGTACTGTTTCCAGTAGCAGTGACAGCATAGATAAGAACTGTAGTGGCTTGCTATGTTTTGGAAAATGGGAGACATTTAACATGTCTAAAGCAAAGGGTGCTTCAGGAGCCCCATGATACATCAAATGGGAGAATAAGACTGGGCTAAGGACCTCAGGCCTGACAGGTTTGGCAGGGCCAGTGGAGGCTTCTAAGTAGCAGTGATGTGTGTAGTTGAGGATGAGCATGGCGTACTTGTTCTTTCTAAACAACCTGCGTTCAAATGACTCTTACTGCTTAGGGAAAATCCCCAGTAAAGGATGTCCCCTCCCTAGGTCCTTGGCCCCTAGGAGAAGACCATATAATGCTCCTGCCTGGCACTTCGAATTTTGAGTAAGAAACCAGAAGAATAATAGAGAACTCACATTTAGTGTCAGGCCCTGTTCTAAACAATCTAGCTAAAAGAAACTCATTTAATCTCACAAAATCCAATGAGACAGGAACTATATGTCTTTTAACAACTTTTAACAACGAGGAAACTGAGGCACAGAGTGATTAAGATCCAGACAGTCTACCTGGAAATGCTCTTAAATACTATACTAAATGTTCCTCGAAACAAGAGCAGTGGAATCTGCAGTGAGCAGAGAACCTAGGAGAGAGTGCTCAGAGGTGGTGACCATAATAAACTGTCTTTTGATAACATGAGTTTGGTGGCACTCTCAGCTATTCAGTTGTTAACCCTGTGTCCTGTTTCTCATCTTAGTTCCCTATCTGTTCTGCTGCCAGAATGTTATAGAGCAGAAAGGATGGCTTTTAAAAATTTATTAAGTTGCAAGTTTACAGTTCTAAAGCTGTGAAAATGTCCAAATTAAAGCAAGGATATAGAAATGTCCAATCTAAGGCATCCAGGGAAAGATACCTTGGTTCAAGAAGGCCAATGATGTTCAGGGTTTCTCTCTCAACTGGAAAGACTCATGGCGAACATGGAGATGTCTGCTAGCTTTCTCTCTGGGCTACTTCTTTCATGAAGCTCTCCCAGGGGCATACTCCTTCTTCAACACCAAAGGTCTCTGGCTGCATGGGCTCTGTGGTTCTCACAGCGCTCATGCTTTTTCCAAAACGTTTCCTCTTCTAAAGGATTCCAGCAAATTAATCAAGACCTACCTGGAATGGGTGGTGTCACATCTCCCTCTAATCAAAAGTTAATACCCACACACATGACATCCAGGGGTGAAAGTCTCCATGGCGACATGGGAGAGGACTCCCAGGGATGAATCCAGCCCTGGCACCATGGGATCAACAATTCCATCTTGACTGAAAGGGGGAAAAGAAGTGCAAATAATAAAGTATCACTGGCAGAGAGAGCTCAAATAGAGTCAAGAAGCTACTCTGGAGGCTGCTTTTATGCAAACTTCAGTTAGACCTTGCTATCTGTCATAACCTGTCAAACCCCAACAAGGATCATTCCAGCCAATCCTAAAGAATGCCTAGAGCAATATATAAGATTCCACAAGGGTTCCATGCACTAGAGTAATTTTCCAGAAACCTACAACCTCCAGATGGGTCCCTGGTCCAGATAAGTCCTGAAACCTAGCCCAGCCTCTCCAGAATATCAGATGGTTCCATCTGCCTACCCCTTATTAGTGACAGACCCTTCCAATAAGAGAAAGTTAGAATGGCCATAGTCCAAACACCTCTAAAGAGAGGGATGGAAAGATCAAAGGTGATGGTGGAGTTATACAGAGAAGATATGATTTAACAAATGAATATGAATCCTGAATCATTAAATTGATATTTCTTTAAGTCTCCAGTATCTTAAAGCAGCTAGAAGTAAAAACCTATAGTTGTGGAATCGTAACCCATGTCAAACTCAGAAATATGTTCTACAACTGATTGTGGTGCTATGCTTTGAATTTTTGCTTTTTTGTATATATCTTATTTTTCCCAGAAAAAAGTCGATTGTGATGATAAAAAAATATTTAAGCCTTCTAGCCTCCTATATTCTGGAGCAGCTAGAAGGAAAAATAAGAGAGGATCATATGGTAGCTGGGATCTGTCCTGTAACTACTTGTTGAAGAGTGCTTTGAAAACTATTGCTTTTTTAATTTCTTTGCTATGTACGTATGTTATATTATGCAATAAAAAAGTTAAAAAAAAGTTAATACCCACAGTTGGGTGTGTCACGTGGAGATAATCTAATCAAAGTTCCAACCTACAGTGTTGGATGGGGATTAAAAGATACGGCGTCTCTACAAGATGCAGGATTAAAATCAGGATTAAAACATGGCTTTTCTAGCATACATAATCCTTTCAAACTGGCGTACCAGTCTTCCCATTAATCTTCATTTCCTATTTTGTTCAGCTACCTGGTTTTCTGCTGTTTGCACCAAGAGCCCTGGGTGGTATAGGAAATAATTCTGAAGATGGTCTGGCATGTGAGCCTACATCAGGAGAGGCTGAAAGCTGAAAGGTGTTTACAGGAGGCAGTGGTTGAAATAGTCTAAGTAAGAGTTGGCAAGGGCCTCAACCAAAGCTGTTCTAATAGGAAAGGAAATAAACTGAACTTTTGAAATAATGTTGTTCAAAAGGTCATCTCTGAAATGAAATGATTTCTGGAATTCACTTTTAGATTGCACTGGATTGAAAACTGTTGAACTGGCTGTCAGTATGGAGAATTCATTTTAGAATTTCATCCTCTAATTGTGCGTAGACTTGAAGTTTTTATAATAAAGAGTTTAAAACCTATCTTTAATTTTTTTTTTTAGCTTGGGTAAGTGTGTCAGGGTACAAGAAATAAACAGATGATACATTAAACTGGGTCATTAAGCAAAGTTAAAACAGAGACAATTTCTAAAGATGTGGATAAGGCTTAAGGAAAGCAACAAAGTACCATGCAGCACCCTAGGTTTAGTGAGAATAGGCGCTTCCTACTCCTAAGGCTGAGGGAAGAGATGGGTCTTTACCAGAATGCGAGTCCAGGATGCAGTGTTGCCATGTGCTTTCTCCCTTATGCTCTCTTCTCCTTCACTTTAATTTCCTGCTAGAACATTGGTCATTGCAGCTGGAAGTCAATTGCTGTGCCCATTGCTGCAGTCCATCCAGGTCAATGACCTGAGGCCCAGAGAAGTAGAATGGGGGAGGGTGGAGAGTAAATTTATAAAGGCAAAAAGAAGATAAAGCCCAGCATAGGAAGTTCCAGAGGAGAATGGGAAAGACCACATAAAGAAACAGATTGTAAAGAAAAGGAAAAGGAAAATTTTTTTTGCCAAAACATTTTTTTAATTTTTTAAAAAAATATAACAACAAACAAATGCAAACATTCTTAATTTATTATCATTCTGTTCTACATATATAATCAGTAATTCACAATATCATCACATAGTTGCATATTCATCATCACGGTGATCTCTGAGAACATTTGGATCAATTCAGAAAAAGAAATAAAAAGACAACAGAAAAAAATTCATATATACCATACCTCTTACCCCTCCCTTTCATTGATCACTAGCATTTCAATCTAAATTTATTTTAATATTTGCTCCCCCTATTATTTATTTTTATTCCATATGTTTTATCCATCTGTTGATATGGTAGATAAAAGGAGCATCAGACACAAGGTTTTCATATTCACACAGTCACAATGTGTAAGCTATATCATTATACAATCATCTTGAAGAAACATGGCTACTGGAACACAGCTCTACATTTTCCGGCAGTTCCCTCCAGCCTCTCCATTACATCTTTTTTTTTTTTTTTTTTACATGGGCAGGCACCAGGAATCGAACCTGGGTCCTCTGGCATGGCAGGCAAGCATTCTTGCCTGCTGAGCCACCGTGGCCCGCCCTCTCCATTACATCTTGTTTAACAAGGTGATATCTATTTAATGCGTAAGAATAACCTCCAAGATAACCTCTCAACTCTGTTTGGAATCTCTCAGCCATTGACACTTTATTTTGTCTCATTTCACTCTTCCCCCTTTTGGTCAAGAAGGTTTTCTCAATGTCTTGATGCTGAGTCTCAGCTCATTCTAGGGTTTTTCTCAATCCCTTGATGCTGAGTCTCAGTTCATTCTAGGATTTCTTCCCACATTGCCAGGAAGATCCACACCCCTGGGAGTCATGTCCCACATAGACGGGGGGCGGGGGTGGTGGTGAGTTTGTTTGTTGTGTTGGCTGGAGAGAGAGGCCACATCTGAGCAACAAAAGAGGTTCTCTTGGGGGTGACTCTTAGGCTTAATTTTAAGTAGGCTTGACCTATCCTTTGTGGGTTTAAGTTTCATATGAACAACCCACAAGATTGGGGGCTCAGCCTATAGCTTTGGTTGTCTGCACTGCTTGTGAGAATATCAAGAATTCAACCTGGGGAAGTTGAATTTTCCCCGCTTCTCACCATTCCCTGAAGGAGACTTTGAAAATACTTTTTTATTCACTGTTCAAATCACTCTGGGATTTATTGGGGCATCACTCTGGACAAACCAACAAAATCTCATGTCCTACTCAAGGTTCCATGTACTTATGGTGTTCAATTAAGCTGTCTACATAAGTAATATTAGGAGATGTGCTAGTCAAAATATAACTTTTGTACCAAATAAACACTTTTTGCTTTAGTCTCATACATGTTAAAATTTTAAAATACTAATTACCATCTATTTTCAGCACCCTGCAGTAATGACATTCCTTTGTTCTTCCTCATGCAAAAACATTTTTTAAATTTGTACATTTAGTCACTATCATAAGTGTATATAATTATACACTCTAGACATTCCTAGATTATACCATCTCAGTAAAAGGAAATATTTTTAATGATCAGAATTCTTAGTCTAAGGGAACAAGATCATTGATAATATTTTCAGAATGTGAAGTTTATAATATTAAGATTAGAAAATAGTTATACTATGTGGGATATTTTTGAGACCTGGAATATAATAAAATGGGTTTTAATTCTGTAGATTAGAAAGCATAATAATCTATATGCCAGAAAGACATATTAATCACTTGACTGATTCTTTGGGAAGATTCTAACCCTTTCTCATGATTTGGAATCTGACTAACTTAAACCTTGCTCTTTTTAAAAGCAAGATGCAATGCATCAAATAACTTTTGCCCTTCTAAAATTTTTCTGAATGTGCAGTCAGGCTAAGAGCCACATCGTTTCTTGAGGTATTTGTAACATCATTCGGCGTTGTATTAGTTTTCTCCTGCTTTGTAATAAATTACCATAAACTTAGTTGCTTAAGCCAACACATATTTATTAAGTCACAGTTTTCATGGGTCAGGAGTCGAGGCATGGTGTAGCTTGGTCCTCTGTTCAGGGTTTCACAAGACATCAGTCAAGTTGACAGATTGGGCTGTGTTCTCATCTGGAGGTTCAAAGAGGGAAGAATCTGCTTTATGCTCATGCAGTTGTTGCTAGAATTCATTTGCTTGTGGCTGTGTCATTAAAGGACTCAGAATTTTGCTAGCTGTCACCTGCAGGTTGCCCTCAGATCTTAGTGGCCAGTGGAAGTTCCTTACCATAAGGGCTTCCTCAATCAAGGCTTACATCATAAGATAGTAAGGAGAATCTGTCACTCCAGTCTGCTACAATAGTCTTGTGTAATCCAGGGCAATCACAGGTTGACAGTCCATCACCTTCACGTATCCTGCTTGTTAGAAGCAAATCACAGGCCTTTCCTGCATTCAAGAAGAGGGAATTACACAACGGTATGGACACTAGGAGGCAGGAAATCACTGGGGGCCACCTTAGGGTCTGTACAACATAGAAGTGTATGCAAAATATAGAAAAAAAACTAAGATTTTTAAAAACCTTTGGATGTAAATATGATGTTAAAGATTATATTTTCACTACTATCATCCATATTTTGAACAGTTAAAAATTTTTTAAGTTCAAAAAGTAGTTTGTTGGCAAATAACTCATAGTACCATCTGCCTTCATTTTCACCATCTATATGATTTGCAACTCACTGGATCCCAATTCAGTGATGTACATAGGTTGTCATCATATCCCCCCAACACAGTACCTAACTCATAGGAGTTGATCAATGAGTGATTGATTATTGAATAAATTTCCTTAAGGGTCTCAAAAATCCAACTTAGTTATATATCCCTAAATTCCACTCCAGCTTTATCCTGTCAGAACCTGCCATATAGTTGATGATTTTTATTGTCACTCAGGAACAGAATGAAAATGAAAACCAAAACTTACTGAGTGGTTACTTTGTCCCAAGCACTGATCAAAGTCCTGTACATGTTTCAACTATTTAATTATCACATCAATCCTAAGAAGGTAATTAGAAACTTTAAGAACAGTGAATCCCTCCAAAAAATCGTGTGGTGATAAGCTTTATAGTCAGGAGAACTGAGACTTAAACCTAACTTTTATCCTTTTACAATTTCATTATCCTAAACTACTCTTTAATTTTTTCCTTTTTGTATAGACAATGGTTGCCTAAGGGGACTTTTTTTTCCCCTTTGAACTCGAGGTGTTCAACAGGTCTTTGCCCTTTGAACAACAACAACAAAAACTTCTCAGATTTAAACCAGGAACAATTATTTTATGCAGTTCTTAAAATGTATTTATAAATAATCATGCATTCAAACATATTAAGTCATTTAGGACTATAATTAGTCATTGTCAAGTCCTGGCAAACAGCAGGATTCTAATTGGAAAGCAGTGTTTGCCCTTCTTGTGCTTCAATGAAACTTTTAGAGAAGGGCAGCATGTGCTTCTTAATCTGTTTTTCTAACAGCGAGTAGCAAATCAATGAAGATGAGACTGGTGGGTATGATAAATTAATATGCACACTGACAACTTATAGCCGTGCAATTGTTTAGGGAATTACTATGTGACTATGTCCAAGTAATTATATGTTTTAAATGATTTATCTCAATTTGTTAACAATACACCCCTAAAATGGAACTAAAAAGAGATAAAATGCAAATAGCATGTTATACCAACTTTATGTTGAACTTATTAAGAGGTTGCCCTTTTAATGAAGAATTTAATGAATTAAGAGTTTGTTATGAATAAGCATTCTTACTACTTGTTAAGTATTTGTTATTACAGACCTGTCATAGTCATTCTAATTATGATTAATATCTTATCTTGAATTCCATCTTCATTCACATTTCAGTAACAAATGTAACTGCTATTATATGATCAAGGTTCATGAAAACAGGATGATTTGCCTATGACCTTATATTTTATTCATTTTTACATTCATATTTAACAGATTTCTCTGAAATGAATGTTAACCTTATGAATCTTTTAATTTTTAAAGCACATTTTATCCTTGACGTGCTTTTCAACCCTTTATACAGTTTCAAATCATGGTTGTGTACTCAAGATAAATGAAAAATCCTAACATTTTGATTATCCCTATATATCTAGAAGCTGCTACTTTGAGGCATTCTTTAAATTTTTTTTTTCTGCTATGGAAAGAGCTAGTTTAATTCTCTCAAGCACTGTTAATGTTCTCAATATGGAAAACACAGGTTTATGAAGTTTAAAAAAATTATGTATTAGAATGCAAGGTCAGATTCTCATTGCAGTCTCTA
Source organism: Myrmecophaga tridactyla (assembly GCA_004026745.1). Classification (NCBI taxonomy): domain Eukaryota; kingdom Metazoa; phylum Chordata; class Mammalia; order Pilosa; family Myrmecophagidae; genus Myrmecophaga; species Myrmecophaga tridactyla. The sequence goes on along the minus strand of PVIY010014154.1, from coordinate 28,112 downwards.
TAAAAATTATGGAAAATACAGAGATTTTTGTTGTTGCCTTAATACATACATTCCATCTTATATTTTGCTTATTATGTTATGTTTGTTATAGTGTATCATATTATGTTTATGTTATATTGGCTATCCTATGTTTATTGCTATGTCTCTCCCTTTAGTTCTTTATTTTCTTCCTCAATGTACTTTTCCCTATTCTGCTTACACTTTTTCCCTTTGTTTCTGTTTTCACTCCTATTTCTGTCCCCATCTTATTCCTTCCATCTTTATTTTATTCCCATCTCTTCTGCAGTTCTCTTTTGTCCCCATTTTCTATGGATACTTTCTTCTCACCATTTCCATCTTCCTCTTTGTCCTTTTCCTCTATCACCTTTTCCTTTCTAAACCCATTCATCCCCTTCAGGGAGTCTGAATTCTCTCCCTGCCAAGAAGGCAGAGTATCAGCCATCTTTGCATATGATTTTGTGGTTTTTAAGTTTCCTCTATTATTTATGCTACTAGGTGTTAAAAGCTCCGGAATGAAATAAAAACGATGAAATTTCTTCTCTTTCTGCCGTTTTTTATTAGCCTCTCAAGATAAAATCTCCATAAGAGCATAAAATGCTACATTAATTAATAAGCTCAGTGGCGTCACCATGAAAATTAAGCCAATTAATTTCTGGCAATAATAATAATAGTAACAATGGACTATAAGCAAACCAGATCATTTATCAAACATGAAGTCTGCTCTCCTAAGGGCTGGATATCAATGAGGGGCAGCTTTCTTTAGAGAGGAGAGGCTCTGTGGTCCCCAGAGCCGCCGGATCCTCCTCCATCTCTGGTTTGATGAGGAACACTCCACACACAACATCATCAAGGCATTTAGAGTAAGCCAGGTAGCAGGAGCGAAGTGTATGCAAATCAGAGAAATGAACCCTCTCCTGAGGTCTTTCAAATCACTCCATTCTTGAAGCAATTAGCAGATAGTCCATTTCCCCTTAAACTAGATGCATTTACATTTTCTTCATCATTTGAAGCATGTCTTCACACATTTCAGGTTCTCCATTATAAGCAGAGATAAGTACTATGCACTTATTGTCGAATCCAGTGGAATGAAGTCAAACACTCCTGGTATGCAATATTCTAATGTTATAAAGATCTGATGAGTTTTCTAGTTAAAAACATACTGCAAAACAGACTCCACTTTAATTACATTTTCTCAGAGGTATCTGGGGAAGGAGGGTCATATGTTTACGAGTGTTTAATGTACTTAAAAATTATATCTTCTAGCAGTCTCCAGTACTGACTTAATAGGTCTGATCTTTTGAAATGAATCCTATATCATATTTATGATGATGTCTTACTTGGGCATGAGGCTAAATCTAATGAGAGACGATTCCTTTGATGAGAGTGATAATTACATCATTTGAACCAACACATCAACCGCTATCTCTGCTTATTGACAATAAACTGGTAGCTTTGTAAATAAGTTTAATGTGTTAATTTCAGGTTTTCAGTTATCATTTATAAGCCAGAACTAATTTAGGTGTGCCCATAATCATGGAAAACAAAGAGGAAATCAAAAATTAAAAGCCAAAGATAAACAGAAAATTGAAAGCCACAGAACTTTTCATTAACCATCATTTTTGGCCTCTTTAAACTAAAAATCTTTCCTCTAAATTTCAAATAAGTCAACAGAACTAGTACATAGGTACTATATAGTACACACTGTGCTACCAACCTGCTTTTTCCAAATCCTCTGATTTCTTTTACTTATCCTTTGTGGTAAGAGCTAGTCAGTACTGAACTGGCTAAAGTGCCAAAGGAAAGGAAACACAAAAAAGTTCTATATAAATTAACATGCATAACTGGGAGAATATGTGAGATATTAATAATCTAGAATCCATAAAATCTAAAAATCTTTGATGGGGTAAACCAATCCCAACTTAAGTCTCAACAAATGTGCAGATGAACATGGGCATTTGTGCTTTTAAATTGTTCTTTTAATCGTGAAACTTTTATTAGTTGATTTCTTCATTTTATTCCTATTAGAATCTGAATTATAATTTCATTCTAATCTCAAGATGAAATCAAAGACTGCTTTTCTTTTTCATCATATGTACTTTATGATCTGTGGTGAGCATTGTAAAAAATCTGATTTAATGCTTTGTAGTCTTGGTCTTTGAATGCTTATTAATTGAAAGTTAAAAGAGAAACTCATTTGTTGAGGAAAAACATAATGGAAAGCACAATATTCATAGTTCCAGCTTAGCTAAGCTGCACAGTACAAAATCTCCACAGTGAGTAAAATATTTATTAGTCAATAAATAATATTGAGACAACTGGTTAGACAAATGTAAAAAACATATAACTCCTTAACTAATTTCTAAGGTCATTATAAATTCTAGATGTGTTGAATCATGACGACAAAAATATGTCCCATCTAGCTCTTAGGTACTTTGAGATTCAACTGATCGTCTTGACTTCTGTGGATATTTGAATGAAACAGCAGAAAACATAAAACTAGAAGTTATTGATTTCTTGCTCAAATACAACTAGACTTTGCTCATCTGTCTACATATTTAGCAGACTGTGCAAACGTGTATTTTGGCAAATCCCATTCAGCTTGTAAATTTTGTATGAAAGAACTTACCTACCAAATGTCTCGCATACCTTAAACACACACTGCTAAAAAGGGGTGTGATTTGCTTACCTGTGGTATTGAGGCTTTCATAATGAAAGTTTTGGTCACTTTTCAGTTTCCTCAAAATGTGAGAAGCACTTCATGAAATGTTTAAATTTAAGTTTCTAGAAATGAAGGGAGTTAGCTTCCAGAGACATGTCCTATAGGGTCGCTGTCACTGATACAGCTGCAGAAACGATGGTAAAATGCTGGCCTGTCATAAAATCATATTTTCAAAATCGGAGTCAAGAAGAATGTCATTCTCTAATTTGGAAAGACACTGAGGATGAAAATGGAGAAAAGGGTTACAGTAAAACAGAAATGTCTTTGCTGTTTCTCCAAAGCTGGGTTGATCTTTGAAGAGGCCACAAGGTGCCTAGGAAGGGATGGACAAGGCACCTGAGTGTTTGATTCAGTGAGCTGTGGGTCACCACCAGAAAAAGCTAGCTGAGTTAGCGAGGAACTTTTCCACTTTTTAATTTAAAACTGTAACTTATGTGGAATCTACCTTCGATTTCAGAAGGTCAAATCAGCTTTGTGCTTTAAAACTATTTTCCCTGAGAAAGAGGCTTAGTTAAGGATGACATTTAATGTGCTTTTTTAGAGTGTGTAAAACTGATGGGCATTTTAGACACAGAAAGCTTGTACCATGAATTCGTAGATGCAAAGGACCTGATTGGCAGCAGCTGGTCTGCCAAAACAAGACTGGAGATACAAAGTAGATAGGCATTATTGGGGAACTGAAAACTAATTCCTACAGCTCTAAACCCTTCTGTTGCTATTAAGTAAGATTCTCCATTTATTTAGCCTAATGGCTTCACGTTGGACTGATACAGCTGTCAGCGTCATACGAACTTGGTAAGAACAGAGCCGCGAGTCAAAGTGAATATTACATTTGACTGTTCTCAGTTTTATCTTTATATGAAAAAACTGGATGCCTGAAATGCATGCAGTTCGGAGGAGCATTACTGGAAAAGGAAACAGAGAGAGTAAAAATATCCTACTGTATCATGGGATAGAAAGAAATATCTCTTTGGCATTTTTGTTGAAAAAGGTAGTTTCCGTTTATTAGTCCTATTGAATTTGCATTTTCCTTTTAAAAAGTCTTACATTCTAATTTCAAAGAAAAATCTCATGATTACACAATAATACAGCCTGAAAAACTTAAATATTCAATAGTAAGTTTAAAAACGCTCAATACATTGTTTATCAGAAGACAGATAGAAACATCGCAAAAATACTGTTAGATTTTCTCACACATATTATTTATTTAATTAATGCTACTATTAATTACTGTTTGTTGCCATTGCTAAATAGTCCTTTTGTTGTTTTGTTTAAATAGCATTTATATAACACAAAAGTAAACAATACAGAATAATTTCAAAAATTTTCTTTTATTTTAAAGTAATAACACATACATGCATAGTTACTTATGATATAATATTATGTTTTTCTTAAACGCTTTTATGGCTACATCCCAGGTTGGCTTTCTAAAAAGCTGGACACTCTAGTAGCCAAGGCTCTTACCTGTGGTTCAGGGTTCCAACGGAGCATGTCCCAAAGTGGAAACTGAATCTCCTTTGAGGATCTAGCCTCAGATGTCACACAGCATCACTTCCGCCATATTCCATCCACATTCAATGGGATGGAAATTTGACTCCACCTTTGTATTGAGAGGAATGCCAAATTGTGTTTGTGTTTTTAAATTGCCACAGATTATGGAGAATATGGTCATTCTCATATACTTTTGGTAGGAAAGCAAACTGGTACACACTTTTTAGAGAGCAATTTGGAATTATCAATCAAAATTCTATTTTTTTATTTTTAGGAATTTAGGGCATTGTCTTAGTTTTCCAGGAATGCTATGGCAAATGCCACAGGCTGGTTGGCTTAAACAACAAGAATTTATTGTCTCATAGTTTTGAAGGCTAGAAGTTCAAAATCATTGAATCAGTGGGCCATGCTTTCTTTGAAGTCTGTAGTGTTGTGGTGGTAGCTTGCCAGCAATCCACAGCTCAATCTCAGCCTTTGTCCCATGGTTGTCTTTTTTTTTCATCTCTCTTTTTCTACTGTGCCCAAATTTCCTCTGCTTAAAAAGACCCCAGGCCTTTTGATTAAGGCCCACCCTAATTCAGTTTGACCTCATCCTAACTTCTTCAAAGATCCTGTCTACAAATGAGTTCACATCTACAGAACTGGGATTTTGGGTGTGTATTATCATTCAATCTAACAGAGGTATGGACATAGTTGCGCAAATATGCCGAATATATTTATTAAAGCTTCTTTCACTCCACTCCCTCCAACCTTTTATTTTAAAAACATTCAAAATTACAGAAATCTATTGTGGTAGACTAGAGAAAGTCACAAATTATTTATACTCTTCCACGGAGACATGGATCTTGGGCGGCTGCTGTGGCTCAGCAGGCAGAGCTCCGACCTGCCGTGCTGGAGGTCTGGAGTTCGATCTCTGGTGCCTCCTGCCCATATGCAAATTAAAAAAAAAAAAAAAGAGAGACATGGATCTTGTTCCCCTTCCCTTGAATATGAGCTACTCTGACTTCTTTGAGTAATAACATGGCAGAGGTTGTGCTGCTCCAGTTCCTGATCTAACTGTGAAGGGGAGGGCTATTTTTGCTTTGGTTTCTTGAAACACTGAGTCACCGTGTAAGGCCAACTACTCTGGTGGAAAGACCAGGTGGAGAGTCCACCAGACCATATGGAGAGGGAGAAAGTTTCAACTAATTCCAGTCTTTCAACCATCCCCACCAAGTTACAGGTTGTGTGAGTGAAGCTGTTTTGGATTCTCGGAACCAGTCTATCCTTCAGTTGAGAGCCACTGACTGACTCCAGATAATGCCACTGTGCTGGTTTAAAAGGATGTAAGCCCCTAGAAAAGCCATGTTTTAATCAAAATCCCATTTCATAAAGGTAGAATAATCCCTATTCAATACTGTATGTTTGAAACTGTAATCAGAACATCTCTCTGGATGATGTGATTTAGTCAAGAGTGGTTGTTAAACTGGATTAGGCGAGGACATGTCTCTACTCATTTGGGTGGGTCTTGATCGGTTTATTGGAGTCCTATAAAAGAGGAAATGTTTTGGAGAATGGGAGATTCAAAGAGAGCAGAGAATGCTGCAGTACCATGAAGCAGAGAGTCCACCAGCCAGCGACCTTTGGAGATGAAAAAGGAAAACTCCTCCCGGGGAGCTTCCTGAAACAGGAAGCCAGGAGAAGAAGCTAGCAGATGATGCCATGTTCACCATGTGCCCTTCCAGATGAGAGAGAAACTCTGTGTTCGCCATGTACTTTCTCACTTGAGAGAAACCCTGAACTTCATCGGCCTTCTTGAACCAAAGTATCTTTCACTGGATGCCTTTGATTGGACATTTCTATAGATTTGTTTTAACTGGGACATTTTCTCGGCCTTAGAACTGTAAATTAGAAACTTATTAAATTCCCCTTTTTAAAAGCAATTCTGTTTCTGGTATATTGCATTCCGGCAGCTAGCAAACTAGAACAGTCACATAGAGCAGAATAATCATCCAGCCAATCCTTTCTCTAATTCCTGATACACAGGAATATCATGAAATACAATAAAATGGTTATTTTTTAAGCTGTTAAGTTTTGAAAACAGCTGGATATGTAACAATAGATAACCCAAACTCTTCAATACTCTTCACCTATATTCACCAACTGTTAACATTTTGTTACATTGCTTTCTTTCTTTCTCTCACATACATATATACACAGAGAGACACACTCTTACGCTGAATCATTTAATAGTAACTTGCAAAGATCATGATACTTCATCTCTAAATAATTCAACATCAATTCTCCTTTGTAATCACAATACCATTATCGCTCCCAAGACATTTAAAATTGATACAATAATACTATCTAATATATGGTTCACATTCAGTTTTCATCAACTGCCCTAATAATGTCCTTATTCAGCTTTTCTTAAAAAAAAAATCCAGAATCCGATCAAGGGTTATGCATAGCATCTAGTTGTTACCTTTCTTTAGTCTTGTTTAAATCTATTAAAGTGTTGCCTTGCCTTTTGTTTTCTTTTATGTCATCGATATTTTTGAGGAGTCAAAAAAAGTTGTCTTGTAGATTGTCCCACCATCTGAGTCTGTCAAGTCATTTCCTCATGATTATATCAGGGTTAAACATTTTTGTTAAAAGTAACCCAAGGGTGATTTCGTGTCTTTTTATTATAGCATTCAAGAAATGACAGTGTATGCCTTATTGATAATGCCAAGTTTTATACTTGGTTAAGTTGATGTCCGTGAGATTTCTCCACTGTGAAGATACATATTTTCTTTTATAATTAATAAGGATTCTGTGGAGTGATATTTTGAGACTGAATATCCTGTTTCATGACAACCTTTTACCAAATTGTTTTTAGCATTCATTGATGATCCTTGTCTGACTCATTTGTTATGTAAATGTGGTTGCATGATAGTAGTTTTCTAATTCTGTATTTCTTCCTATATATATTTGTTGGCATCATTCTCTAAAGAACTTATTTCTTGACTACCTTTTCTTTTTTGCTAATTATCATAGATTAAATTATTCTTTTTTAAATTATTGGTTGTAAAGCTCAAATTATCCCAAATTTGGCCAAAAAGTGCTCTTTCAAATTGGTGCCTTCAGATTGGCTATTTGAAAGTTCTCTTAATTCTTGGTGCAACTTCCCTCCTTTTTGAGGGTTCCAAAGGTGTTCCGGGATCACTTCATAATTTTCCCACCCCAGGCATGGAATTAACCTTTTCCCCTAAGGAGCCGTATTCCTTTTTGAGAGGAAGGCATTTAGAAGCCAAGTATTAGATTCTAGGTGTGTTTATTGCGATTGAAACTCAGTTTATACTGATTTCTCCAATTCAAATCCAACATCACAGTGTTTTCCCTCACATCCCCCCCACTTCTTATCTTTATCTCCTTTTCCTATAATGAGAAACCTAGTTCTCCAAAACATCAATTTATTCATTTCTTCTATCTTATGGATACACAATAAGTTCCAGAATTACTCCACCAATACAACCAACCACAATTGAGTCACGTACAAGATTTCTTTACAATTATTTTTGTCCTTAGAATGTTTTCCACTAAGAATGTTCAGTCAGAGTTCCATGCTCAAATGTTACTTGAGTTAATTCTTTCTTCCATCTGGTTATGTTACCAATTTTATATACAGCTACATTCTGTTTGTTTTCAAAGTCAGGGTTTTCTTTTTTTTTCAACTTTTCAATTTAATTTAATTTTTACAAGTATGTAAACCATTTACATGTGTCAAAATTAAATAAAAAGACAATGCTAGAGAGCTCTGTCTTCCATCCCTATTTCTACCACTATGTTCCCACCTCCAACTTATAGGTAACAATTATCATTAGTTTCTGCTTTATTCTCTATTTTTTTAAATAAAACATGTTGCTTCTTTATTTTTATACAAAATGTAGCAAAGTAAATATATTTCCCTTGTTTCTTCACTTAATATATCTAAAGAATCATACCTTTGTCAAAAATAAATTGTGCATATTTCTTTGGATCTATTTCTGGGTTCTCTACCCTGTTCCATTCACATATGTATCTATCCTTCCTATACACCATGTAGTTTTGATTATTGTAGCACTATCATAGTCCTGAAATTATGTACAAAATAACTTACATGAAACTGATTATTCTGTAGCTCAAAACATCACTAACGTATATTTTAAAGAGAATTATTTATTATGGGATTTTCATTTATGGTGCCCATTTTCTTTTACTCTTCCCTATCAGTTTAAGATTGAATATAATATTGAATTTAAAAGGATGGTGCCCAGAATATTTTAACACTTCATTCTTTTTGGTCATATTATGTTCTCATTAAGATGGCAACCTGATTCTTGCAGTTGTTCAGGGAAAAAAATCTTGGAGTTCTTCTTGATTCCTCTTTTTCTCTCACACTTACATTTAATCCATCAGTGAGTCCTGTCATCCAAAATGCTGTATTTCTAGAATCCTATAATTTCTTATCATATCAGTGTTCCCACCCTCCCCCCAACCACCATCATCTCTCACCTGTTTTACAGCAATAACTCACTAGCTGTCTCTCTACTTACACTCTTGCCCCTCCATAGTCCAATCTCTACACAGCTAAACAGTGATACTTTTTCAAAATAAGGCTCAATGTGACATACACTTCTCATAACCCTCTAATGTTTCCCACATCACTCTTGACACCCTCTCTCTCATATCTCTTATGTCATTTTCTACCATTTTTCTCTTGCTCACTACAACTCCAGCCACATTGGTCTCCTTCTAAACTAGAACATGCCAGGCATGCCCTTGCCACAGGAACTTTACACTTGCTGAACCCTCTGCCTGATAATCTCTTTGGCTGAATACCTTTTGTTTTAATTTGCTGAAGCTACCAGAATGCAAAATATCAGAATGGACTGGCTTTTATGAAGGGGATTTATTAAATTATAAGTTTACAATTCTAATCCCTTTAAAATGTCCAAACTAAGGCATCCAGAGAAAGACACCTTGGCTCCGAAGAAAGGTCAATGTCTATCACACAGGAAGGCATATGGCTGGCATCTGCTGGTCCTTGTTACCGGTTCCATTGCTTCAAGTTTCTGATTCCAGTGGCTTTCTCCCTAAGTGTCTGTATGTCCTCACTTAGCTTCTCTGGGGCAAAACTCTGGGTTCTGGCTTGCTTAGCATCTCATGAGAAGGCACAATATGCCTTCCCACGAGATGCTGGGCTCTTCTCCTGTCTTCTGGTTTCAAATGGCTCTCACAGATCTTGTGGGTCCTTCTTGCATTTTCTTCTATATCTCCAAATGTTTGTGTCTGTGTCAGCTCTGAACTTTTTTTCTCGGTGAGCTCTTTCAAAGATTCACTTTGAATGGGTGGAGTCACATCTCCATCTAATCAAAAGGTCACACTCACGTTTGGGTAGGTCATATCTCCCTGGAAACAACTTAATCAAGAGGTCCCACCTTACAATATTGGATGAGGATTAAAAGAACATGGCTTCCCCCACACAACTGGATTTAGGATTAAAAGAACATGGCTTTTCTGGGGTACATACAGTTGCAAACCAGCATGCCTATGTAGCTTGTTCTCACTTCTTTTAGATCTTCTTTGTTCCCTTTTTCATACAAAACAGAACTCCCACATCTGCTTTCCCTCTCTTCTGTACTTTGTCTTTTTTCCTCCATATTACTTAGCTCCACCTGATATAGTCTGTATTTATTCATTTATACAAACTGTAAACTCTAGGCCAGAGAGCTTGTTTTGTTAACTGATTTACCCCTAGAGCCTGGACAATTTTTGGCATGTTGCAGGGGCTCAATAAGCATTTGTTGGATGAAGAAATGGATTAAATAGCAGAGATTATGGTATATAAATAGTTTAATGAAGATGGGCTTGTCTCTGTACTTTTCATTTTAATTTATCAGCAGTATTTCTTATGTTACTTAATCTTCATGTTATGAAACTAAAACTTAAGCTTTAAGATGTAAAATTAAATTCCCAAATAAAATGACATAGACTTTTAGTTTGTAACAACCCACCACAATGAAGATTTGTCTCCACCTTGTTATGGTATGTATTATGGACAGTAATTATAATTTGTATTATGGGTAGTATTCTAATGAAGGAGGTGGCAGAGGATATACAGGAAGTTTAATTGCAAATCGCCACTGTAGTTGAGTCAAACCTTTCTGCATACAGCCATTCATCATGAGTGACAGCCAAGAGAAGGAGGAGAAGTAGCAGACTCTTCCATGAATCCCTCTCCCCCCTACTCTTCTCACCCTGTCATTCAGTTTACAGTCCTCTTTGCTGGCTACAATCATTCCCAGAGGATGTATTTATCACTGTGGAAAAAAATTCAAATGACATCAGCAGCAGCACTTACAACTTTGTGCTTTGATCCAATAAATAATGTGTGTTAAATGTGTGGAAGTGTTGAAGCAGCTCTTAATATTATGAAGAATCAAGCAGGGTTATCAACCATTGTCTTACCTGGAAACTGGTTACCATGAGGTATCTCAGGTCCCACCCTAGACCTGCATTTACTGTGCTCCCTAGGTGATTCATGAAAATAGTGAAATTTGAGAAACATTGATCCATAGGAGATTGGACTAATGCCTGAAACCACCATCTCTTTAGGACATGATTTAAGATTGTTGTCTCACAAACAAGATTCCACTACACTGAGAAAATAAAAATCTCTCTCCCATACCTCTGCAAGATGGGTATTATCATTCCTATTTGCAGCTGAATAAAATGATGTTCAGGAAAATGAACTGACTCTCCCAAAGTGCCAAAACCAGTAAATGGAATAAAAATCACCAGAGCCAATATTTGGACCCCTCAATCCAGCCCTCTTTCACCACAACACAGAAATGTTTAAAGGATTTTTTTTCTATTTTTCTTTTTTCCATTTTTTTTTTTTTGGTAAAAGATGATACATAAACCAGTCAAAGAAAATCTTTTATTTTCTTCCAAGGACTATATCTCACATCCATTTAATGTCACATAGCTCTGAACAGAATAGTTTTTGATGATTCTTTGAAAACAGTTTATTTGACTCTATCTGAAAGGCCTCTGCCTCTGGAGAATGTCCAACACCAAATGTGGTTACTATTACATAGATATAAACTAAGTACATTTTTGGAAACAGGCAAGTGAATATTCAGCCCTGTAACAAATATTAAAGCTATCCCTAGTGTGGTGGTTTCAAATTGTATGCACCCCAGAAAGACATATTCTTAAATTTAATCAATTTTTGTGGGTGTGGACCCATTGTAAGTAGGATCTTTTGATGAAGCTATTTCAGTTAAGGTGTGACCCACCTCATTCAGGATGGGACTGGGTTCTTTTATAAACAGAATGAATTCAAACAGAGAGAGAGAAGACATGGAGCCAAGAAGTTGAAATCAAGGAAATTTGGAAGAAGAGGGAGAGGTCAGCAAAAGCCTTCATCTGCCTTGCCATGTGGTAGAGGAGCCAAAGATCACCAACAGCCAGTCTTCAGGAAGAAAGTATCACCTTGATGATGGCTTAATTTGGACATTTTCACAGTCTCAAACTATAAGTTAATAAATATCCATTGTTTAAACCTGACTCATTTCATGGTATCTGCTTTAAGAAGCCTGGGAAGCTAAAACAATGTACCATTCAGCTTTGACTTATTTCTTAAAGCTGCATTAATATTTATGAATGGTTTTGCCCCTATAAAGGAAGATAATATTATATATAATTTGGAGAGGAAAATAAATTTTGAGGCTTTAAGAAGAGTGATGGACATAGTTAGTAGTTCTTTAGAAAATTTTTTAAAAAATATATGAAACAGAAGTTTTTCTATTTGGTTTAATATGCATGTGTGTGCCAGGGAACAGGGCAGAATGCTACATACATGTATATACATAATTAAATCCTCATAATTACTCATACATAGTTCCTGGTGCATTTCAGGATAGATACTATATACTTTAGCTAATATCTTCACAGAATCTTTGGCAAACTGGTGATAACAGCACTGAGTAGATTATACTTCTGTAAATACAATTATCAGTGATTAAAATAGAATATACATAGACAAAGCTCCAGACTCTCATGAAGACATGAATATTTAAACTCTTCCAGTGCCCTTCTTTAGACTCTTTACTAAAAACAATGGAAGAGCAGAAGGTGTTAAAAGCTTTTACTCTTCTACTAACCTGGCATTAAATGTCTCCTTTCAATAGACAACCTATTAAATGTAGCATATTTATAGAGTTTGTTTATTTTAAGTGGCAAAAACAGTTCTGTTTGGGAATGTGAAATCCAGTTTGGAGAGAAGACAACTCATGTGGCCCCTGTGCTCCCATCAATATACCAGAGAGCTGTAAGTTACAAAAATATGGCTCAAGAAATAATACTTGCTATTCAGTACATGCATTGGGAGGTCTCAAGGGTTTAAGCATTACGTATGGTCTGCATATTAGGTACTATCATGTGAATTCTCTATATAATCTGTACACCATCAGCCATACTTGATTTGCAATCATTAAATTAAAAATTAGAGCACTATAGGAGATGTTCAGCTTATCGCCATTATTTAATATTTGTTTTATGACCAGCAAGGAAAGGGTTGTGGGAAACTATCAATTTTTCTCTTGGGAAATAGAAACAATCAGAACCATCGACCCCATGCATATATAAAACAAGATCTAAATCACATTTATCTCCCACCAGAGAACCAGAAACACAGTGACTGTGTCTCCAGAATTAAAAATTAATAGCCATAAAAGGGTCTATAAAAGGGGTGAAAAGGATATAGGTTTTGTAACATAACACAGGGAGCACCTAGAGGGCCATTTATTTGCATTTTGGAGCTGGAGAGTTCCAAAAGACAAAGATAGTCAATTCTGCTAACCATTTTTTAAACATAGAAGGCTTGTTTGGAAAAAACCAGCTTGAACTAGACTGAACTTTGTTTTGAAATGAAAGGTTTTTTAGCCTGAATTTTTAGTGCAACTGACAATGAAATCTAAGTAACAGATAATCTCAAAAGCCCTTTTTACAAAATAGGGCTTTTTTGGTTTACATTACATTTGTTTTGTAATGCTTGGCACAATTTTATTGTGATAAAAATTTTTGTTCGAATTTTGCAGTTATTTGTGAAATCAAATATTGATCTTTTAAGTGGGAAAAAATAATATTCTGACCTTAAAATGAAAATAACACAATCACACAATTTTCCAATTCACTATATTAACTTGAAGTAACTTATTTATTCATCAGGTGATAGTTTTACTATGCTTCATTTTATTTATTTATTTATAAGAGGAGAAGGAGAAGAAGGAAGAGGAGAAGGAATAGAAGGAGAAAAACTATTATGTTATTATGGCCGAATCTTCCTTGCTTCATATAGGGTTATTGTTCTTAAAGAACTTTGCAAAAATCACTTACCAAGGTCAAGAGTTTACTGAGGTCAAGAAGATTAGGTTTGAAACCTAACTTCATGATTTATCAGCTGTATGTTCTTGGCTAAATTACCAAACCTCCACGCGCTTCAGTGTCCTCATCTGCAAAATGGCAATATGAAGAGTACCCAGCTCACAGGTCATTGTGGAGATTAAATGCGCTAATCCTCTCAAGGACATAGGACAGTGCCTTTCATGTGTGACAGGTAATGAATGTTAACTACTATTAATATTTTTATTAATAACTATTTATTCTCTCTACTTTTATAGACAGTACTGTAACAGACACCTTTGCTTTGTTGAAACATTTTCACAGTGAAAATTTTCAGGAGCGAAATAACTCATAATAATACACTCACCCCTATATGTTCTCCTCGATTCCTGCCAAATCGGGACCAAAGAGTCTTCATAGTCTACTTCTGGGTACATGCCTGAGAGGACAGAGTAGTATTCAGGGGTAGGAGCAATAAGCAGGGATATGCTGATAAATCAGCTCTCTGAGAAGAAAGTAAGCTTTGACTTGTAGCATTTGTTCTATGGTTATAAATATTCCCACCATGACTTAGTTCAAGCTACCAATGGTGTGCACAACTGGCTTGTAAAATTTCTGTAAATTTAACAGTTTATTGGGAGATGGTGTGAACTGGCTCCAATACACCACTGCACATGCAATGGCAGCCTTTTGGGATGTTGTAAAACAAAGACATTCAATGGGCCAGGAATCCAAGGGATCACTTTGGTAATTCTATTGCCTATACCTCTGCTACTCAAAGTATGGTCCAAAGACCAGCAGCTTCAGCTTCATCAGGGAACTGACAAGACATATAGACTCTCAGGCCCTACCCTAGACCCACTAAATCAGAATCTGCATTCTTACAGGATGCTTAGGTATTTTGTGTACACATTGAAGTTTGAGAAGCACTACTCTAGCTAAAACAGTGGTTTCCACCTCCACCTGAAAGGACTCTGCTTCAGAGAGCTTACCCATCTGGTTTAATGATCTACTTGTGCTTGATAGCAAGAAAGCCAGGGCAGGCCACGGTGGCTCAGCAGGCAAGAATGCTTGCCTGCCATGCCTGAGGACCCGGGTTCGTTTCCCGGTGCCTGCCCATGTAATTAAAAAAAAAAAAAAAAAAAAAGGCTCTCTTCAATTAAAACACACATACACAGAAAAATTAATCTATTCACTAACACATTTTGAACTGTGAAGGCCGGTGTCCTACTTACTTTACATCTAGTAAGAAAATCATATGTGTGAACCCTGCTTGAATTTACATTCATTCTGGAAGCATATATTTATCAAATGCCTTATATAAAATTGGACAAGTCATAACCCCTTCTTCTAGTAAACCTACCCTCAATAACCAGAATATAGAAACATGTGTAGCACTTGCTAGGTCACCCTTACAGAATCTCAGTCCGTAATAGTTAGCACTTGAACTTCTTTGCCTGAGAGCTCTCTGACCACTGGAGCTGATTTTGTTCCCTATCAGCAAGCCAAAATACTGGAGAATTACATTACCCTGCTTTCAGCAGACTTTAACCAATGATTGGTGGGAGTCGGGGTTTAAAAACCCCAGATCTTCTGAATTCAAAACTTGTTATAAAGCTACTGTACTTGAAAGAGCATGGAATAAAATTGAGAGTTCAGAAATAAACCCACATCTATGGCCAACTGATTTTTGATAAGGGGGCCAAGTCCACTCAGTGGGAAAAGAATAGTCTATTCAACAAATGGTTCTGAGGAAACTGGATATACACATGCAGATGAATAAAAATGAATCCCACTTCACGTCATACAAAAATTAACTCAAAATGGATCAATTACATAAATACAAAATAAATATAAGAGTTCAACCCATAAAACCTACTAGAATAAAACATAGGGAAAAACTTCTGGATCTTATATTTGGCAATGGATTCTTAGATATCACACCCAAAGCACAAGCAACAAAAGAAAAAGTAGATAAATTAGATTTCATAAAAATTAAAAACTTTTGAATATTCATTATCAAGAAAGTGAATAGACAACCTATAGGATGATAGAAAGCAGTTACAAATCATATATCTGATAAAGGTTTAATATCCAGCATATATAAAGAACTCCTATAATTAAAAAAAAAAAAGACAAACAGCCCAATTTAAAAATGGGCAAAGTACTTGAACAGACAGTGAATAGAAGGCAAACAAGTGGTCAATAAGCACATGAAAACATACTCAACACCTTTAGCCACTCTGGAAATGCAAATCAAAACCACAATGAGATACCACTTCACACTTGCTAGGATGGCTATTATTTAAACAATACAAAACAAAACAGAAAATAAGAAGTATTGGCAAGGATGTGGAAAAATTGAAACCTGCATGTATAGCTGGTAAGAATGTAAAATGAGGGTGGCTGCTGTGGCTCAGCAGGCAGAGCTCCGACCTGCTGTGCTAGAGGTCTGGAGTTCGATCCCTGATGCCTCCTGCCCATATGCAAATTAAAAAAAAAAAAAAAAGAATGTAAAATGACACAACTTCTGTGGCACACCCTAACAAAACATGGATCAAGTTTTTGAATCTGAACTTTGGCAAATTCACCAAAGGAAAGATTTTCAGCTGTAATGGCTTCTGTCCCATGGCTGGCCCACTCTCCCCTGAGGGTGGTCCTCTGTGCTGGGCTTATTCAGCTGAAATTTCTACAGGTGTGTAGGCTCTGGGGCATAGAAGGTGTTGGAGGGTCAAATTGTTTAATGAGCATATTTAGAATCTGTAGAAAACCCAGTGAATAATATATGGATTTAAAGGGTCCATGGCTAGTAAGTACAAGAACACAGACTGTAACCCAGGTCTCTGAATGTCTTGATTATTATTCTGCAGATAGGGTCAGATTGTGTATGTGACAGTATCACTCCTACCAGGTATTAAGGGTCAAAAATCTTTACTAATATCTATTAATGATTAAGTGCTTATTACTGTAGGGCACTTTACTACATAGTGCTAATCATCTTGCATAATCTTGTTTAATGCTCCCAACAACCCTTTGAAATGGTAACTATTATTATTTCCATTTTACAGGGAAGTCCCTGAAGCACAGAGAGATTAAGTAACTTGGCCAGATTCACAAAGCAAAAGTTGAAGGTAAAATTCAAACCTAGGCTCTCTGGCACAGACCAGTTTTAACTACTGCTCTGCTCTGCTCTGCTTTCCAACATCCATACTAGTTATTTTTATTGGACCAGAAAAATTGAGGATCATTAAGGCTTTTGTCTCTTAGAACCAAGTCCATTTGGCATTGAGAATAGAAACCCTACTTTTGCTTCAAATTAAACGAGTTCTGTTCACTGGAGTTGGAAGAATTCACTTCATGATTTTTATTCACATTTAGGTGAGTTGACTGGTGGATGATCAAAAAGCACCAACGCTGAGTGCTTCGTCTAGGACAGGTGTATCTACCCCAATGGGATTTTCTTCCCTTTACATTCCCAGTTAACTCTCCTTCACCTAATTCCCCAAACTTTTAATTTTTCTTTAAATTTTTGAAGAAATACCTGTTTATCATTAAAGAATGTAAAATAGTGCAAAAGAGTATAAAGTGAAATATAAGAACATTCCTTTCCCTCATGCTTAATCCCAACCATGCCCGACTGCTCAGAGTTAACTCTTCTTACCAGTTGCTTCTTGGTACCTCTACAAATGTTTCTAGACATTTACAATGAATATTTACAGCTAAATGCTATCAGCTATACATGGTGTCTTCCCTGTTTTGTTTTTAAACTTAATATACCATGCATATCACTCCCTACTGTTTTTATTTCTGGCTTCTAAAACAAATAAATACCATGCAAAGAGTTGGATTACACAATGGGAATTTATTGGCTCTTGGTTTTGAGACTAGGAGAAGTCCAAAATTAAAATCACCTTGTCAGCAAGGCCATGCTTTCTCCTACAAGATTGTGTTGTCCTGGGGTTGGCTGCCTGGCCTTTAGCTTTTCTGACATGGCAATGCACACGGCTATGTCTTCTTCTTTCTCCTCTGGGTTTCCTATAGGTTCTCTCTGTCTGACTTTCACTCTGTTTGTAAAGGACTCTTAGTATTTTGGATTAAAGCCCAACCTGATTTAGTTGGGCCACACTTTAACTGAAGTATCATCTCAAAGAGATCATATGAAATGGGTCCCCACCCACGAGAATGCAGATCAAGACCATGGAAATGTTCAAACTGGGATACACGATTCAATCCACATCACCTATGAATATCTATAGATCTATCCAATGCTGCATTGATCGATAGGCACAGACCTGGGGCCCTAGCAAAGCAAGATAAATAAATGATAAATAAATAAGAAAGAAAAACAACTTTCATGAGCATAAACAAAGTCTTTTGCAAGATATTTTTCAGAATCTGAAAAATCGCAGTAAGCTATTTTGATTTCACCATGCAGGGAGTTTTTTAGTTGTATGGTTTAAATTTATTTTTAATTGAAATTTCATATTGGGAGCACATTGAGGGTTTGGGGTTGCAAAGTTCTCAAACCATCTCTGAATTTAACTCATTCTTTTTAATAGCTACATTCATTTCACAGAAGTACTATATTTAAAAAGTTTCTATAAATGGTCATTTACAATATTTCTAATGTATGAATACAAAACAAAGCTTCAATGAGCATCTCTCTCTGTATCTGTTTACCTTTGCTTACTTGTATGGCTACCACTCGTATGTATACATGGGTCTAAATTCTCAGTACTCCAATCCTCACCTTTTAATTCTGAGATTTCTTTGACAATTCAAACACTTTTTTGGGATAAAGAAGGGAAAACCGAATCACAATATTAATTGAGTTTCTGGAGATTCTCTAAATAACCTGAATTAATATTGCTCTAAAATTTAACTCCAAGAACTTTTGTTGTATGAACATGACGAATCTCCTTGAATTTGGGAGAAAAAGCTTGGGAATCTTTCACACTGAGGTAGTTGAAGGACCCTGGGGTCTTCCAGAAAATATGACTTCTTGTTTTTTTCAGAAGATAACTCTCATTACATACTTTCCAAGTTGTGTGTTTATGTTCTCTCTACACAGTAGTCCATAGTTACTAGGAAAATAAGGAGAAAGGGCAAGACTCTGTTGGTGTTCATTATTACAACAGTCTTGGTGACATACATTGAATTTTCCACCTGAATCAGGGGCCGTTAATCAGGAGTTCTGGGTACTAGAACATCCTCAGGGCTGAGAGTCCCTGAACAGGACACACTCAAGACTGACTGGTGCTGCCTTAACATTGAATTCAACTATAAAACAAATTCCTGTGTCCATGCAAGCTTCTATCATGCTCTATATGACAGCACAAATCTTTTCCTTGGAGAACATGCCACTATATTAAGCAATTTGGGCATACACAGCAGAGGACAGAATTTGGTTTGGAGTAATTAATTTGTATTTGGTCAGCTAAGGATGTGTGAGTGATAATGTGTATGTGCAAATAGACTGGTCATCAAACATTCACCCTTTGCCCTCTGTGTAGATGTCACTCCCCTGGCTGTGTGGAAAAGATGAATGTGCTTGAAGGAGAATTCCTAGCATTGTAGAATTCTTAGCACTTCCATGTGTCACCATTTTTTTTTAATCTTAAAAGAATTTTTTTTTGGCCTGGAAATGAAATCCACTTTATCTTTACCCTTATTTCTTAAATTGGGAAACCATGCTGGAACCCTCTGTTTCCTGGAGAATTTACGGTTTCACAGCTTAGAGGAACCCTAGATGTCTGATTGCTTTGTAAAGAGCGACTTCCCAAGATCACTTGGTATTTAGCTCATGTAGCTTACCTGATAAATTGCCATTAAAGCTAGTGTAAGGCAAATACAAGCCCTATGAAGAGAGTGCCTGTAATAATGCCAGAGGGAAGACGCGTCACCTCACACCTCCAACCCAGACGTTGTTTAACCATACCCCACAACTTGTGAATTTCAATTATTTGTTCAGAGGGGCCATTCATAATTGCCTGGTGTAAGCCTGCCTTTAGGATGCAAAGCAGAAGACAATGAAAATGCTACCCAGGCGAATTAGGACAGCAGCACTTAAACATATAAATTAACTAGGCCTCTTTTCACAGCTCCCCTTTTCTATTCTGAGAGGTTTCAGTCTGGTGACATCAAAGACAGGATTATGGGAGAAGATAAAAACTTGATCTAATGTCCATGTTTGAAGTCATGCAAGTCCTCCTCTGTACAGCAAAATAACCCTCTTCACACACACACACACACACACACACACACACACAAAACAGGGGTCCAGGTGCAAAGGGGTTGAGAGTGGGTGGGGTGAGGATGGGGTGTGAGGAAGGCTGCAGGAAGGTTTCCTGAGGTTGCAGAAATAACTGGGCCTTAAAGCCCTACGTTGCCGAATGTGCTAATAGATTGTCTGTATGGCTGGGCTGGTTTTGTTCTGCAAATTAATATATTAAATCTTTCTTTTAAGGCTGTCTGATGTTGGGATGGTTTTTAAGTGAGATTTTAACTAGGTTTTCTTTGCTATTAGCAAAAATGAGAACAGAATTTTTTTATGTGAAATGGCAGTGATAGCTACCTTATATAAATATTTCCTTTAATGTTATTTGTCAATCAAATTTCTTGCCTCATAACAACTGGGGTATTTATGCTCACTCTGCACCAATGGGAGAAAGAGCATATGTACAAGAAGTAATATAATAGACTTTAAATTTATTCCAATAAAATAGCTCCTTAGGGAGCAAAAGTTTGCCGGAGGAAACCATACTATAATTTGAAGCCCTTGTCTTACTTTGGAATTCACAGAAATTGTTTGGGATGAATACAAACCTTGGCCCTTTAAAAATGTAGGCAGCTGCACTGCCTGGCCTTGCTGGGAGATTTATTTTCAAAACTCTGCTAGCTACAAGCCCATGACTTTTAAAGTCTGTAGTTCTTTAAGCACTAAATCAGCATTCAAGTGGTTGGTTAATCTCCCAAGGGCCAAAATGAAGTGCTCTGGCCTAGTTTGTCACACAGACTGACTGTTAGAAAACTCTTTTTTTAACACTAAACCTAGCAAGCCTGAGGTATCAATACAGCCTTCAGACAAAGTTGATGAATTGGAGCTGTGCCTCACTTCTCCTTTTTTCTGACTTGTGGACTTGCATGGATCTGAAGTGAAATTAGAACAAAATAAAATATTTTATTGAGGGAAGAAGGCAGCAAGCATTGCAATTTTGTTTGACAAACTTAGTTGTTTAGGTTCAACAGTCATGAAAAGCTGCCTGTCCCCTCTGAATTCCCAGCCTTCTTAGCTGGGGATCTCCTTGAGTCTTTATGATTGGTCTCTATATGCTATGACTGGCACACCTCCAAGGGGAGAAGGCAGCAGGAGGACAATCCATCACACCAAGCAAGTGGTATGTTCCTTTCTGAACAATGGCTCTGCCTAACAGCTGATGAGGTCTTTAATCTCCTTCTATTTACCCAAGTTTAACAGAAAAAGTTTAAACCTCCTACTTTACTCAAAGGGTGGACTTGGCTACGTGGGAGTCTATGTGGTTCTCACCATTTTCTAGAAAAGTCAGACTCTAGAAGGAAGTTAAGGAGCCCAGTGGCTTAGAAGTCTGAGCAACCCCAAATGACTTATGCTAGCCTCAGTCTTCTTTACACAGTCCTTCATTTTTTTTTTTTTGTATGCTATATGACTGGGGTCACATTTCATTCTTTTCCCATGTAAGCATCCCATTATTGTAGCACAATTTGTTGAATTTTTGTTGTTTGCTTTCTTCTTTCTTTCTTTGCTTGTTTGTTTATTTTTGGGAAGTGAATGGGCTGGGAATCGAATCCTAATCTCCTGCATGGCAGGTGAGAATTCTACCACTGAACTAACCTTGGACCTCCTAGTCCTTCACTTTTATATGTATCTATTTATGTTAAAAGTTACTTGGTTAAATGTGATAAAGTTTAGCCATGCATTTATTCTGTTGAAAAAAACATCTCGGCCTCTTGAATTCTACTTTCAAAGCCATTTAAGAAAGTCAGCGCATCCAAATTTTGAAAGCTCATGCAAACAGTGACAAAAAACGGTCTACATAGCATTTTTAGAATATATGTGCAATACTAGAAACTGGTAGAAGAGACTTGTCATGAAACTTTTCCTTTTGCTCAATGTCAATATTTCTAAATTTCCCATGCTCATCTTCAAAATTCTCTCTATTCTGGACTGATCTGCCAAGGAACAACCGGACCTGTGTGAGCTCTATCCCTTTTCTTCAAAAAACCCCTCGGTGGATATTATATGGTAGGAATCACTTCACCTTGACTGGTAACCACCTGTTGGCTTCAGGTAAATGTTCAGCCTTTGTAAACAACTCTGGTGGGAACCTGCAGGATGCTTGCTTGCAGGAACCATTGCTGAAAGCAATGGGTCAGGTGTTCTTTCCCAGATGATACGTATACCAGGACATACTCTCACCGTACCTCCTCCAGGCCTGCTACTTGATATTTACTAACTAGTGGGAACAGCAAAAGAAGATGAATGCATCAGGAGTTCTCTGGATTTCCCAAATAACTGGAACAGCTCTGAGATGTAAAAACTTGAACCAGAGTGATTTAGAGGGGAGATTTTGGACTTCATAATCACCACAGAGCTAGGACTTCCACTAAAGAAATATTCTTCCTGTCCAGTTTCAGGCATTGTTGCTGCTATGGAAATTCCTACCAGATTAAAGACAAAGGCTTTCATTCCTTGATGGAGTGCTGAAGGCCTTGGTCAGTGATTTCCAGGACCTCCAGGGAGGTAGCAAATTTAATTTGTCAAGGAGCCTGTGAAGGTGCTTGTAGCACAGTAGATCTGGGTGGCCCCCCTGGATTTTATGGTGGTGGTGTTCATGGGGAGTGTCCCCTGAAACATCCTGCAGTCAGCACAGGTCTTGGAAATTCTACAAGTCTTCAACTAGAATGACTGTTTGATTGTTTAATGTATTCTCCATACCCTGGATCGTTGTTACATAGCTTTTGCACTCTCATTTTCTCAAGTGCTCAATGTATCAGAAGCAGAGAGGCTATTTTAAATACATTCTATGCCAGACATTAGAGATAGGAGTAGGATAGGTTGTCAAAGCAACTGGAATTCAAGTAGTAAAACAGTAGCCACCATTAATAAGGGTTGTTAGTTTACTCCAACTCAACTAATTCTGCATACGTTTTCTGTCTACTTGATCAACCCTTAACTGAGAGTCATGTTGACATCTCCAACCATAATTGTGGATTTGTCTATCTCTCCTTTCAGTTCTATCAGTTTTTTTTTCAAGTATTTTGTAGTTATCTGCATTAATTTTGAATGAGCAAATGTTTGTTGTATGTCTAAGGTTATATTGCCAATGTTATTAGGAGGTATGAAAGGCAGACACAAGTGTAAGGACCTTAACAAAGAGACTAATATCAATTAGAAACCATTGATATTTGTTATCAAAACCTACAACTGAGCTTATTAACTGGATTGAGAAGTATAGTGTTTGAGTAGGTGTGTTTACCAGCAGTAATCCTGCCCATTTGGGTAACAGTTCAAAATTTACTGGAGAGTCCTGTAGAATGTTTATTTAACTTCCACTGTTTCCATCAGTCAGAAGAGAAAACTTTTGTACCTTAGATCTAAATATATGAAACTATGAATCCCATTTACTTGATTACAATCTACTGTTTTATCACTTGCTTCTCTAATGGAGAGAAAGAAAAGAAATATTAATGTTCAATAGGAACTTGGAATAGATAGATTTGTTGACTGAATTGCTGTTTACAGTAGAACATACAAAGAAGGAAGAAGCCATGAGCATGGTTCTTGGGGTTTCACACGGGGTAAATACAATTCAGTTTATGAAAGTTATATGCTCATTTTTATAATTTATGGCCTCAGATGAAATTTCTACCACCCCTATATATACAGTAGTATCTGAGTTAGCTTAGTCAGTAAGACAGCTTGTTTTTCCTTTATGTAAAAGGAAGGTACCAGTTGAGCAGTAATCTTTAGAAATGATATCTAGTACTAACAACTTAAAAAAATAAAGTACCAAAGCTTAGATACAATATTATAAGGTGGCCTGATATAGAGCCCCTTGAGAAGTTTCTGAAAAACACTCTGAGTGCTTTTGAAGGGCAAAAATAAAAGGCTATATAAATAAAATTGATTTAAACAGTTGCAGTGTTTGGGGAATTGAATCACATCTCTCATAAAGAAATGTTCAAATTTTAATCCATGTTCCTATAGGTGTGAACCCATTTGTAAATAGGACCTTTTGTAGATGTTATTATTCGTTAAGGTGTGACCAAGTAAGGGCGGGTCCTAATCTATATGATTGGCAACCTCAGAAGAGAGATAATTCAGATGGAATTAGAGAAAGTTATGGGAAGAAGTCACAAATCAGCAGAAACTGGAAGAGCAGACCCAAGGAGAGAGAGATGTGATATCATGTGAGGGGAGGCAAAGATGCAAGCCCAGGAACTCCAAGGATTTCAACAAGCCAGCACCAGAATGCTATAGACTTTGGGGAGAAGGCATGGCCTTGACAACACCTTGATTTTGGGATTCAAGCCTCCAAAATCATGAGAAAATAAACACTAGTTGTTTAGCAAAGTCATGTGTGATATTTGTCATAGCTGCCTTGAACAACTAAGACAAGTGGTTTTAAAAAGCTTTAAAAAGGAATTATTGTGACAATTATAAACATCAAATTCAGGGTAGTGCTTATAGAAACTTTAAGAACAAGTACAAAGGCAACTGAATATAAGATAAAGGTGAGATCTGAAATCATGGGGAAAAAAGATGAACTTTTAAATAAATTGTGTTGGTACAATTGAATAGCCATTTGGGAAGCAGAAAGGTGGATCCCACACCATACACCAGGATAAATCCCAGATAGATTAGAGAACCAAATACAAAAAGTGAAACATGTAAGTAGTAAAGGAAAATATGGGTGAATTCCTTTACAACTTGGAATGGAAGAAACTTTTCTGAGACTTAAAATCCAGAAGCACTAAAAGGGAAGTATAACTTCAACTATTCAACAATACACATATAGAAACTTTGCATGACAATAAACAAAGCAAAACAAAATAAACTCCATCATAACCAAAATCAAAAGACTAATGCTAAAAAAAAAAAAAAAAAAAAAAAAAAAAAAAAAAAAAAAAAAAAAAAAAAAAAAAAAAAAAAAAAAAAAAAAAAAAAAGACTAAGTTAAAGCTGGGAGAAAATACTTGTAATTTATATCACAAAGAGCTAATCTCTTTGGGATGTTAAAAAGTTATTTATTAAAAAGAAGAAAAAGACCAAAAAAAGCATGATAGCAATGGTCAAAAGACTTAGACTTGGACAGAAAAAGAAATTCAAAAGCCCTTAAACATGAAAAGATGCTCAACTTTCTCATAATAAAAAATGTAAATTACAACTACACTGAGACTATTTCTCACGTGGACTGAACAACACACTCTATTGGGGTAAAGCTATGGTGAAACAGGCTCTCTCATTGAATTGCTGGTAGAAGTACAAAATAGTACAATGCAACAAAATTGTAGATGAATATTCACCTTAGCCAAATAATTCCACCATTAGGAGTCTACACTGAATACATACTTCCACAAATATGAAATTACATATTGTTTCAGTTTCTTGGCTGCCAAAGCAAAAACCATGCAATGGGTTGGGTCATGGTTTTGGGGGTAGGAGAAGTCCAAAATCAAGATATGATTAAGGTGATGCTTTCTCCCAGAATACTGTGGTATTCTGCCAAGCAGTTATGGTCCTTGGCTTTTCTGTCATATGGCAATACACATTGTGGTTTCTCCTGGCTTCTCTGGATTCCATTGACTTCTGGCTTCACCCTTTGACTTGACTTTATTTTTTCTTTCTTTTTTTAAAAACATTTTTATTGAGAAATCTTCACACAGATATAGTCATACATAATATACAATCAATAGCTTACAATATCATCACATAGTTGTGTATTTTTCACCATGATCATTTTTAGAACATTTACATCACTACAGAAAAAGAAATAAAAAGAAAAGAGAAAAACTCATACATCCCATACTTACCCCTCCCTCTCATTGACCACAAGTATTTTAATCTAACCAATTTTTTACTCTTTATCCCTCATTATTTATTTATTTTTATCTTTTTTTTAAAATTCATTTGTACATACCCTGAATAAAAGGAACATCAGACACAAAGTTTTCACAATGTCACAGTCACATTTCAAAAACTGTATAGTTATACAATCATCTTCAAGAATCAAGGCTACTGGAACACAGTTCAATAGCTTCAGGTGCTTCCCTCCAGCCACTCCAATACACCATATTGTGTCAGAGGATAACCTCTGACTCTGTTTGAAATCTCTCAGCCACTGAAATTTTATTTTGTCTCATTTCTCTCTTCTACCTTTTGGTCAAGAAAGCTTTCTCAATCCCATGATGCTGGGCTCCAACTCATCCTGTGAATCCTGTCCCATGTTGCTAGGGAGATTTACACTCTGGGAGTCATGTCCCATGTAGGGGGGAGGGCAGTGAGTTCACCTGCTGGGTTGGCTTAGAGAGAAAGGCCACATCTGAGCAATAAAAGAGGTTCTTTGGCATCATCATAGGTAGGCTTAGCTTCTCCTTTGCAGGAACAATTTCATAGGAGCTGTGCTGATTTGAAGCTGTTGTGTACCCCAGAAAAGCTATGCTCTTTAATTCTCATTCAGTATTGCTGGGTGGGATATTTTTTATTGTTTCCATGGAGATGTAATTCACCCAACTGTGGGTGGTAGATTTTGATTCTATGGTTTCCATGGAGATGTGTCCCCACCTATTTAAGGTGGGGTTGCTTACTGGAATTCTTTAACAGTGAATAATTTTGAAAGAGCCAACAGAGTCCAGAGTGCCAACAGAGCTCACACAGCAGAGACCTTTGGAGAAGCAGAAGGAAAATGCCCCCTGAGAAAGTCTTATGAAATGAGAAGTAAAAGCTTTCGGATGTTGCCATGTACCCTCTCAGCTGAGAGAGAAACCCTGAACATCTTTGGAGTTAAGATATCTTTCTCTAGATACCTTAATTTGGACATTTTCATGGCCTTAAAACTGTAAACTTAATAAATTCCCTTTTTAAAACCCACTCCATTTCTGTACATTGATTCTGGCAGCTTAAAAACTAAAACAGGGGTGAACCCCAAGATCAAGGGCTCAGCCTATTGTATTGGTTGTCCCCACCACTTGCGAGAATATGAGGAATTCCCCAGATAGTGAAGTTAAATATTTCCTCCTTTCTGCCCAGTTCACCAAGAGGACTGTGCTGGTTTGAAATGATATATGTACCATAGAAAAGCCATGTTTTGGTCCTAATCCCATTTTGTAAAGGCAGTTGTTTCTTCTAATTCCTATTCAGTATTGTACATTTGAAACTGTAATTGGATCATCTCCCTGGAGATGTGATTTAATCAAGAGTAGTTGTTAAGCTGGATTAGGTAGAGGCATGTCTCCACCTATTTGGGTGGGTCTTGATTAGTTCCTGAAGTCCTATAAAAGAGGAAATATTTTGGAGAAAGCTAGAGATTCAGAGAGAGCAGAAAGTGCTATAGCACCACGAAGCAGAAAGTCCATGAGCCAGCGACCTTTGGAGATGAAGAAGGAATATGCCTTCCGGGGAGCTTCGTGGGGCAGGAGGCCAGGAGAGAAAGCTAACAGATGATGCTGTGCTTGCCATGTGCTCTTCTAGCTGAGGGAGAAACCAAGACTGTGTTTACCATGCACCTTCTTGGATGAGAGAGAGACCCTGAACTTCATCCGCCTTCTTGAACCAAGGTATCTTTCCTTGGATGCCTTTGATTGGACATTTCTATAGAACTGTTGTAGTTGGGATATTTTCTTGGCCTTAGAACTGTAAACTAGCAACTTATCAAATTCCCCTTTTTGGAAGCCATTCTGTTTGTGGTACATTGCATTCTGGCAGCTAGCAAACTAGAAGAGGGACTTTTCAAATAACTTTTAATCACTGCTCAAATTACTCTGGGATATGGGGGTATCACACTAACCTGAACCAAAATGATCTCATGCCTTATTCAAGATTCCATGTAATTGGCCAAGATGGCGGCTTAGCAAAGTGTGAGTTTTAGTTTGTCCTCCAGAACAACTACTAAATAACCAGAAACAGTACAGAACAGCTCCTGGGGCCACGTCAGTGACTGGACACACAGCATACCCCAGTCTGGACCAGCTGGAACGGCTGTGAGCCTCCTGAGAACCATGAGTTTCCCAAGCCTCGGTGGCCAGCACCCCTCCCCAACAGTCTACTTCCCAGAGGGGAAAGGAAAGAGACTTTAACAGCAGCAGGGGCTGAGCCCAACCAAACACCAACTGTGGCATTAATTCACAAATTCTGACTACTAAAAATAAGCCCCCAGCTCAGGTGAACCTGGTCAAAGCAGAGGTCGCTCATTTTTGCCCCAGCACCAAGGGGGCAGGGCTGACAGAAAAAGAAA
>PVIY010014153.1:19763-57354 GCA_004026745.1 Myrmecophaga tridactyla | reverse complement strand
AAAAAAAAAAAAAAAAAAAAAAAAAAAAAAAAAAAAAAAAAAAAAAAAAAAAAAAAAAAAAAAAAAAAAAAAAAAAAAAAAAAAAAGGAGAATAAGAACTGTTGGTGAGGTTGCGGAGAAATTGGAACCTTCATAGATTGTTGATAAGAATGTAAAATGGTACCGCCATTGTGGAAAACAGTTTGGCAGTTCCTCAGAGTTAAACACAGAATTACCATGCAAGCTGGAATTTCGCTCCCAGGTATATACCAAAAGAATTGAAAACAGGAATCCAAATAGATGCTTGTATGTCGATGTGCAAAGCAGAATTGTCCCAATTCTGAATTAAATTGGTTAATTCAGTTGAAAAAAAAAAAAAAAAGAAAGTACTACCCATGCAGTAATAACACTGAATGTTAATGGATTAAACTCTCCAATCAAAAGACATAGTCTGGCAGAATGGATTAAAAAACAGGACCCATCTATATGCTGTCTCTACTCAAAGGACATGAGGGCAAGGACACAAATAGACATTTACACACCAATGTTTATAGCAGCATTATTTACAGTTACCAAGAAATGGAAGCAGCCAAAATGTCCATCAACAGACGGTTGGCTAAACAAACTGTGGCATTTACATAAAATGGAATATTACGCAGCTGTAAGACAGAATAAAGTTATGAAGTATGTAACAACATGAATGGACCTTAAGGACATTATGCTGAGTGTGATTAGCCAGAAACAAAAGGACAAATACTGTATGGTCTCACTGATATGAACTGACATTAGTGAATAAACTTGGAATATTTCGTTGGTAACAGACCATCAGGAGATAGAAATAGGGTAAGATATTGGGTAATTGGAGCTGAAGGGATACAGACTGTGCGACAGGACTGAATATAAAAACTTAGAAATGGACAGCACAATGTTACCTAACTGTAATACAATTATGTTAAAACACTGAATGAAGCTGCATATGAGAATGATAAAGGAAGGAGGGCTGGGGCATAAATGAAATCACAAAGAAAGATAGATGATAAAGATTGAGATGGTATAATCTAGGAATACTTAGAGTGTATAATGATAGTGACTAAATGTACAAATTAAAAAAATGTTTTTGCATGAGGAAGAACAAAAGAATGTCATTACTGCAGTGTGCTGAAAATAGATGGTAATTAATATTTTAGAATTTCAACTTATGTGTGAGACTAATGCAAAAAATGTTTATTTGGTACAAATTTATACTTTGACTAGTGCATTTCCTAATATAACTTATGTAGATAGTTGGTTGAACACCTTAAGTACATGGGACTTTGCATAGGACATGAGATTTTGTTGATTTGTCCAGGTGATGCCCCAATGAATCCCACAGTGATTTGATCAGTGAGTGGAAAAGTATTTGCAAAGTCCCCTTCAGGGAATGGTGAGAATGGGGGAAAACTCAACTTCCCCAAGTTGAATTCTTGATATTCTCACAAGCAGTGTGGACAACCAAAGCTATAGACTGAGCCCCCAGTCTTGGGATTTGTTCATATGAAACTTAACCCCACAGGGGATAGGTCAAGCCTACTTAAAATTAGGCCTAAGAGTCACCCCCAAGAGAACCTCTTTTGTTGCTCAGATATGGCCTCTCTCTCCAGCCAACACAGCAAGAAAACTCACCACCCTGCCCCTGTCTACGTGGGACATGACTCCCAGGGGTGTGGATCTTCCTGGCAATGTGGGACAGAAATCCCAGAATGAGCTGAGATTCAGCATCAAGGGATTGAGAAAAACTCTAGAATGAGCTGAGATCCAGCATCACGGGATTGAGAAAACCTTCTCGACCAAAAGGGGGAAGAGTGAAATGAGACAAAGTGTCAGTGGCTGAGAGATTCCAAACAGAGTGGAGAGGTTATCCTGGAGGTTATTCTTATGCATTAAGTAGATATCACCTTGTTATCCAAGATGTAGTGGAGAGGCTGGAGGGAACTGCCTGAAAATGTAGAGCTGTGTTCCAGTAGCTATGTTTCTTGATGATGATTGTATAATGATATAGCTTTCACAGTGTGACTGTGTGACTGTGAAAACCTTGTGTCTGAGGCTCCTTTTATCTACCTTGTCAACAGATGAGTAGAACATATGGAATAAAAATAAATAATAAGGGGAACAAATGTTAAAATAAATTTAGTTTGAAATGCTAGTGATCAATGAAAGGGAGGGGTAAGGAGTATGGTATGTAAAAATTTTTTTTTGCTGTTTTTGTTTTATTTTTCTGTTGTCTTTTTATTTCTTTTTCTGAATTGATGCAAATGTTAAGGGAAATGATCATGATGATGAATATGCAACTATGTGATAATATTGTGAATTGCTGAGTGTATGTGTTGGGAATGTTTGTGTTTCGTTCTTGTTTTTTTTTTAATTAATAAAAAATTAAAAAAAAAAACTCTGCCCTTAGCTTTATTGTATCACTTTCTTCTGGTTCCCTCGTCTCTCTCTCTCTTTTTTTTTAAATCTCTAACTCTGAATTGTCAGAATTCTCCACAGTTCTGTTCTTGGTTTGATTCTCACACTATAAATTTCCCATGTGATTTTAACAACTTCTAAGACTCACTTACTACTTGTTGATGACTTCCAAATCTATGTCCCTAAGCCCAGAACTTAAATATTTAATAGATCCAACTATATGCCCCCCCTACTTAATATGTGCAAGACCAAATTTATATCCTTTTCCCCAAATTTGATCCTCTTTCATTATTCCTTTTAACTGGAAATGTACCACCATCTCTTATCTGTTTTATGCAGACCAGGAGCACTTTCCCTTCCTCCATATTCACTCAGTTACCAAGTCCAATCTCTCTACCTTCTTAATATTACATATTCTTCCCTTCCTCTCCAATCCATTTTCCACTGCCTTAGTTTAGTTCAGCCCTCATCATTTTTTCAAAATAGTCTCCAAAAATCTGTCTTCCAAATTTATGTTCAGCCAGTCTATTCTGCACAAAGATACTGGCATTGGTCCCTCTTACCATGTTTTTTCTTCAGTTTCTAATGCTAGTGAACACCTGCTCATCTGCTGAGACTCAATTCCAGTGCTGTTTCTCTATGAACTTCTGGTCTTTATCCAACCTCTTAGTATTGATGACTTCCTTGTGACACCCTTACACCCCATACATACCTTCTGCCAGGCATTTATCACATTTCATTGCATTTATTTGTGAGACTGAGAGTGTGTCTTATTTATTTTATTATAACCAGGACACAGCTATGCCTGGTTTGAATGAATGAATAACTGCATAAGTGAATTGAACAGGAGAACTGACTTTAGTATAAACCATGCTTTCCAGATTACTAATTTTGAATCACTAAGAGTTTGTTGAAAATATTGATCCCAAACCTCACCATAGACTAACTCTTTAGGAAAACAATTAGGAGACTGTGGGGAACATTAATATGGATTATTATCTTTATTTACTTGACATAATCTTTCAAGTAGGAAACATTTTCATGTATATTTTTAACCTGAGACTTTTCAAAATTTGTTGACTAATCACTAGTCATGAAATGAATTATGGAAATACTGTTGTAGGGAATAAGCAGTTATCTTTGAAGCCTGAGATAAAGAACGAAATCAACGTGAAAAAAATTCTTATTACTTTTTGAGAGGATTGGTTTAAATGAGCAACTTTAAATCAAAGTGATTACTAAAGTGTTTGATTTGTCATTGAAGAGTGCTGATAAATGTACACACAGATATATAAATATACACATGCATTGAAAAAACTTTTCACTTCTGTAGTACACTGCTCAATATAGTGCGCTATTGCTTGGGTGTTACATGTTTTTATTCACAGTTCATGAATGCATAACCATTTTCTGGAGACAGTAAGCTCAGATCACACAAATATACTGAAAGTATCTTCTTCCAGAAGGGGTTTTCTTTCCAGGGCACACAATCACCAATATAAACAGAAATGTCACCCTGATAAATTAAGGGAAAGGATTCATTTCAAAGAGAATGTCTGTTATTTAGCCTGGGGAAGCAAAAGCGGTGGTGCTACTTCAAGTGTATTACCTGAGGAATTATGAGTAACAAACATGGGAAGAAAAAGCTAAATATTGAGGAAGAGATACAGTTGTGTTGAGAAGTATTTCTTGATAGGCAAGGGTGAGATCTGCCATTGTGGTTCTCGTCTTAGGTTTCAAAGAGTCCCCACTTAGTATTTTAAATATATATTTAAATATGACATTGAGATAGTTTAAATGCAGATTCATCTGAATTCAGAGGAGTATATCACAAGATCTCCAACTAAAATTCTTCTTAAAAACTCTGTTATAATCTTTAGGAAACATAAACCTCATAGTTCAGACCCAAATATATAAGGCTAAGTTACATAATTGGAATACTACAGATTGCATTGTCTCCTGCTCTTGCTTTGTATTCTTAGGATATTGTTGGTAAACCCAAAGGAAGGAAAGCTATTTGTATTTATGCTTCCTAGTTCAGTTGCATAACTTTTCCCTGATGTTATTTTACTTGTAGGCAGCACTTTATTCTGATTATAGTAGCATTGAGTTTTATTGTTTGCAGCATTTTTGTTTGGGTCATTCTTTTTTTTCCAATTTTATGGATGAGGAAGGTGTATATTGAAAGACTCAGTGATTTAGTCACATTATACCACAAACCAGTAGACGTTTTAAAACTCATGAGGTTTTGACCCACAATTTACATTAGAAACTCTCAGTAGAACATATTTGTTTCATAAAAGTGTTTCCTAATGCAATAACAAAATGAGGTTTAGTTAGATTTAGTTTTAGCTGTATGCTTTTTGTAGAGCATTATAGTCATTATATGTGCCATGTCTTACAGAACATTAATTTTCTGAAGAGAGGAATGATAACTAATAGTATTTTGCAAAAAAAGTGACAATGACAATTGTAGTTAATATTTACATTCTTGATGATTTTTTTTTTTTTTGAGTGACAGCCTGTTCAGGACATCATTCCTTTTGCCACTTAACTTCCCTGTGCCTCTATTTTAGTTAAGGTACTAATAAATGATATATAAGATAAAAAGACAAACCCCAAATTTCAGTTGTTTAACATAAGTTGCACATGTGAAATCCAAAACTAGGGTTCCTGATCTGTAGGAGACTTTCCACCTGTTCATTCAGTGGTATCCCTCCTGCTTCCTGTGGCACGGCCTTCTTTTATGGCTGGGGAGTCCTCTGCATTTAGCCAGTAAATGAGGAAACAGCATGGAGGACCTGGCATGGTTAAGTTTTATGGGCTAGGGCTAGAAGAGCCCATATCACTTCTTTCGTATTCTAAGAAGGTAGCCATGTGGTATATGGTCAACTGGAAGGCACACTGGGAAATGTAGACTCTTTGTTAGCCCAGGAAGAGGATGAAAGCAGATTTGGGAGCAGCCAAATACCTTTAAATATTTATATTTTCAATATCATTCTACATTTTTTCTGCCACATGATTAGTATAATAATCTATATACATATGTAGAATATCAAGAAAATAAATGCACTTTATAGAGCTTTATAAAGATTACTGAGCCTTCTCATTTTAATATCTTTTTACCCTCATCACAACTCTGACAAGATAAGAACTGTTAAACTCAATTTTCAGATGAGGAAACAGGGACTCATAGAGTCATAATGAGTTGTTCAAGGCCATAAAGCAGGAATTTGGTCAGTCTGCGATTGGTAACTTC
Organism: Myrmecophaga tridactyla; assembly: GCA_004026745.1. NCBI lineage: Eukaryota > Metazoa > Chordata > Mammalia > Pilosa > Myrmecophagidae > Myrmecophaga > Myrmecophaga tridactyla. Next base: position 51,671 of record PVIY010014153.1, on the reverse strand, counting down.
TCTCCTGACATGGTTCCAGTATCCTTTCCTTCTAGGCAAAAAATATTACATTTTTCTAATGGTAAGAGGGAACAGAAATGCCTTGAACCTTCTACCTCGTGTCCTGGGATCTTGGGCATCACTGTACTTTGTGTATATCTACCTATGCTTAATAGGACTTGCTATTTAGAGCCATAGGCTCACACTTATGGCATATGGTACCTGTGGAACTTATATGGCTCTTCCATATCGTCAAGGAGAGTCTGTGAAACCATACTCCTTTTCTTTATTGAAAGTCTTTCCTGCCGCACATAATTTTCTTCTCCTCAGATCTAGCTGAATATTACCTGTGAATATGTGTGTGTGAATTTCCCTCAGAATTCATCTTGCTCCCTGACTTGAGAAAATCATTGCATCTTGAGTATATGAAATAAAAGTGAGAATTGAATTACTATTATTTACCATACCTGATTTAAGAATACTAGGATCCTGAATTCTAATAAGCATCTCAAACATAACTCATCCTAAACTGAATTTTTAATTCCACATGATATTTAGATAGTGAACCAAGCAATTAAGAAATATATTTCTTTTGCCTTCTGTGAATAACATTATTGACATGGACAGAAATTAAAACACAAACTGCTGAGTGAGGGTTATAAGTCAAAATTTCTTCTAATTAGGGATATTATATAGAATTACTACCAATAAAGCTTGCACATTTGATTGCATACATAAATGGTGAGCAATAATTGAGGGTCTTAAGTGATATAAAATTAAATGTGAACTTAAACATCCCCATTTTTTTAAAAAATAATTTGTTCTGAATCTCATAAGTTCATAAAAATTCCCTAGAGTTTGGTAATTTCAATTACATTAGTACTAACAATAAATATTCATGAAGTTTAACAAACAGATCATTGTAGAAAATGAAATTTTCCAGACTGCTAATACTTAGTGTAGCTTTGGACACAAAGAGGGACATATAATTCAGATTATAGGACACAGTCATATTGAAGTGAATGGAATTTTGGCATTCAGATGTTAGAATGATATAAGATAGAAGGAAGTAGGGATCCATATCCATGAATAAAGCAAGCTAATAGGTTAACAAGTTTGGGAAGATGGCTCAAGACTAAAATAGATAAGTGAACTGTTAAATAGAAGACTGAAACATTAAGTAAAAGTTTTGCTCAAGCATGTATAGAGGGAGGTGAATCTAGAGTTCCATCCAGCTGGCTGTGTTATTTTTGGTATCTTAGTGTTGATGTGTGTGTGTGTGTGTGTGCGCGCGCAGAATATAAATGCATCATCTGGTCCATTCTCTTCTAGAAGGGCCCAAGAGATCAGATTGATTGCTAGCATGATTCTTTTAAAACTTCCTATCTTTTTAAGGACCTTGTGGCATTCAACACCTTAGAAATTTTCTAAAGCAGCCTACTAATAGAAATTCCTAGGTGCACAGACTATATTAGATTTTCTATATAATACAGGTTAACCTTGCTTGGCTCGTGGACATTTGTATGTGTGACTTGGTATGTATCTGATGCCTAAACATTTGTTCTCGAAAGAACCATTTTCAGTGGGTGAAGCCATGTTATATAATTTAAAACTAATGCATAAATTCATTAGTCACAGTCCTTTGGATGGTGCCGTTTTATATCTCTCTGACAGTGATATTCTTCCCTATATCTGAACCTCACAGGTTCTCTATTACCCACCTGCTTCTGATAGCTAGAATGATTTCTTGACCTTGCCACTCTGTTAGAATTGAGAGACCCCTAACTTTTCCAAACCATAAAATTTTTATGGTTTTTTTGGTTTTTTTATTTTTATGTTTTTTTTTATGGTACTTTATCTAGTTAGATTCCCAATTTTGTCATATCTCAGGCTATAATGTTGCCTAAATTAATTTAACAAGTGGGGACTAGTTAAAAAATGGACATATAATTTTGCATCAGAGTTATCACAAAGCATTTTTTACCATGTATTGCTATAAGGCTGTCTTGAGGGCCCATACTTTGTAACTGACTTCTGTGTAAACCTGTATTAAGTAGGTTTTCTCAATAGTTTGGTAGTGAGTTCTTATTAGGTATACCTCCTTGATCAGGGTTTGGTTTGAATGATAGGAACAATTCTTGATATTTCAAGCCAGAAATAATTAAATTTGGGAAAATTAGGTGCTTAAAGACCATTGGAAAGGCAAGGAGACAATAATCAGAAAAGATCCCTATTAACTCTCAACAGACTAGAAAGCTGTAGAAATCATAAAATAAGGGTGCTGATCTTGGCTATCTGAGGATTAAAGTTGGTGATGTGCAGAGCACCTGAAACCCTTGAAAAACTCATGCCTAACAATTGCCTGCCCAGCACTGATGGAGGAGAGAATGAAGCTTTGTTTTTTCTTCTTCTTTGTTGTTCAGATCTCTCCCACGTGCCTCTCATTAGCAGACTCTACTCTGGAACCCTGTCCTGTGAGCAAGGAATTCTGGGTGTGTAGCTTGCAGGCCAATTAATGCCTGGGAAAGTGGAGAAAATGACAGGGATGATACTAAAGTTGATGAGACAATTTAGAACGTTGGCATTCTATTGAGTTAATCTAAATGTCATCTAAATGTCATTTTCTCCCTTTTTATATTTGGTATTCTCAATTTGCCTGCCTTAAAGTCCTATATCCAAGTTTTCTCTCCCTCTTTCATTCCCTTCCTTTCTCCCTTTCTTCCTCTCTCTCCTCCCAAATAGAAAGGATATCTATGGTATTAGAAAAATAACAAAGCAAGAAAATGCATTTTTTAAGTTAAACATCTGAATACATAAGATATAATGCTAGAATATGAGTCATGAGTCATTTAGCATCACTAAATGCAAACTTTACAGGTTATTGCTTTGCATGATAGTGTTGCTAGTGTGTGCAGAAAGGAGGACACCTTAGTGAGTTATTTTTCTTATGGGAGCTGATGTGCTGTAAGATATGGTAAAGAACAGTTCCTTTTTTATATGTGATCTCAACTCATGCAACTTTAAGCAAGTTACTTTCCCTTTCTGGGCTTTAACTTCCTAATCTATGAAATGGGGATAATAAAAGCATAACATTTATGAAATTGTATGACATAATGTATGTAAAAGTGGTTGACATTTAATGGGTTCTCAAATGCATTTTTTCCCTTCTCTTTCTATTAGTTTTCCAATACTGTTTCTAAGATTTGGACTCTGATTTTGTGGAATTAGGTGAAAAAAATATGTGGGTTGGTATTTTCTAAGATTTTTACAGTAAATTTTTCTACATATTTTTTCTAAGACTCTTGAACCGTTAGTTTAAGATCCTGCTGTGATTGTAGAATATCATTAGCCAATGAAAACTTGATTTCTTGTCAGTAATCTTATTTTCCCTCTTATTTACTCCTCTGTATTACGAACCTAGTTTTGTAATGAAGCTGTAGCCAATATTTTAGAAGAAAAGCTACATATTGGAATATGCATGACCACTTAGATATTTTCTTGCATCAGCTTTTTATGTAAACAAGATGTGGAGGCAGGAAAAAGGAAGCATTTATATTGAAACTGTTCCTTGTTTCTTTTGCTGAAATATTGCTACAATTTAAAATTTGGTAGCTTTTCCGTAGTCATGCCCTTGCTTTCATTTTTTAATATGCAAACTAAGCAGACTAAGCAAGTGTTCCTGTGGACTGTATAGGAAAGAGCTGAGTATTAACTGAAAGGTTTGGGGAGGAACAGAAAAAAGAAAATAACAAACCCAGGGAAGAAGTCACAGTAAAGGAACTTTGGTATCACATATAAAAATTGACTTTCTGGTGAGTCATACATTTCTATTTTGTAACCAGTGGTGTCATCATATAGATACAATATCCATGTGGCAATAGGTTAGTGATTCCTATCCTCAGAGAGGCAAAGGAAGGATAAGTAGCTAATCTTAGGAAACTAGATAAAATGCTTCCACTCTGCTTTTGCTTCTTGAGTCTCTGTAGAGATTAATATACGAATATCACAGAAAAAGATAAGGTGATTACTGTCTCAATGCTCTATCTAATTTTTCACTCAAACCAATTGTTCTCCTCAAACCATTCTGTTCATTAGCTTGGTTTTTCAGTAAAATTTGATAGAATTATTGTGTTTTTGTGTCAGGTAGATTTAAATAAAAGTTTGATTCACCAAGTAGAGTTGCTTGGGCTTTTGGATTATTTGATATGCCATTTTACAGGGTCTTTTTGTTGTTGTTTGTTTAATTCATTGTAGAAGTTGGGAGAGCTAGGCTATCTTGTGTTACCAAAAAATAAAATAAAACAAACATAGTCTCAGTGACTTTATTCAACAAAAGTTTATTTCTTGTTCATGCTATAGTTACCCTATTTAGACTGTAGGACCTTGTTGGGGGAGGAATTTTTTCCGTGGTCATTTAGAGACTCAGGCATATGGAGGCTCCGCAATTTTCCAGCTACATCATCTAGAGCAGTGGCTACACACCTTTGGCCATGGCAGGGGAGGAGAGAGCCTGGAGCCCATGACTATGATATAAAAACTAGCTAAGCACATGTGGGTTTTTGCTGCCTCAGCCTAAAAGTGACACAAATACCTTCCACAGGCAGTTCATCAGCTACAATTTGTTACTTGGTCCTGCCTAACTGCAAAGGCACAGGGAAATGTAGAGGACCAAATAGAATATTCAGTGACCATAACTGTCCCTACTACATATGGTAACTTTTCCTTTTACTTGTCCATACTAGCATCTGTTTTTTGTTGTTGTTTTTTTATTTTTATTTTTATTTTTTGTTTCATACTAGCATCTGAATTAAGAGGTCGTGAAAGTCCTTTCATACACATACATATTTGCATACACAATAGCATGTTTTTACTTAGCCACTTGGCAGTTATTATGTCATTTATAGAATGTTTTTTTAATTGAAATTTTTATTGATACTAATTTTATCTGCCCCCACAAAATTAAAAACTCTTAGGGAGTAGAAGCAGTGAGTTCTTTTTTTTAGTTTCCCTTAAAGCACCTAAAATATTTGCATATTCTAATTGCAAAATGACTGATATAGACGAATGTGCTTTTTTTTTTGAAACATCAACTTAGAAAATTTAATTAGAATAATGTTTGCTAAAGATGCATTCTTTATACCTAAATAATAACAAATATAGTTTACAGGTGGATTTAAGTAATTCACATAACTGTGAGTGGATCTTCACATAGATACTGTGCTATGTGAACAGTCTTGTTATGCTCTTTGACATTGTGATTGAAGCCTTCCAGTTGAGGGCCTTCTGAATAGCAAATGTAATTACGTTATTAGTAAAAGCTATAGTCATGACCTTCTACTTTTGAGACATATTTACATAGAGAAAATGAAAAGTTCCTGATATGTGTTCAGATGTTCCCCATTTTTATTCCTTAGCCTTGAGAACAAGTTTGGAGGTTCAGAGGAAACCTTCACTTGACCATCAGAAGACAGATTTACTTTCTGGATGACAGAATAGTCAGACCGTCTCAATATAAACAAGGAAATAATTTGAAATCCTTTAGCCTGAGGTATTCTCCAAAGGGCAGCATGTATAATCTTTCACTGGTGCTAAGTCACCCTTATCAAAACCCCTCCATTGCCCTATTTCACATTACCTTAAATTCATTTTGGCCATCAAGCTTCTCTTTCAATTTAACTAGGCTCAACTACCCCTTCCCTTCTTTGCAGCCAATCAATGTTTCTCAATTCTTCATTTAGTCCTTCTTCCCTTAAACCTGATTGATCTTAAAAAATTATCTTGCTCTTGCTCTGCTGAAGCAGCATTCACTACCATTTTTAAAGTTTCCCTTATTATTTAACATGACACTTTTCATTTATATCATTTTTATTCAAGATTCCATAATTTTCTTGCAGAATAGTTGTCTAGTTCATTTATCATGTAACACTTGCAATGTAAGCAACTTGAGGAAAGAGTCCATTTCTTCCCAGCATTTTGAAAACTGCATGTTATGTTGTCTTGTAACTAGGTTGCATAAATTAGGTTAAAGAAAGACCAAGGTAATTCTAACTAAAGGATTAGATTCTCAAGACTAAGTGACCTAATTTGTGTATGCCAATATTTATCAATTCTCGATGAAAAATGTCTTCCTTTCAGCTGGCAATATTAGCAGAGTTTAAAGCCTGAAGGAGGATGAACAAGCATTTCAATCACAATAAATAATAATAAATTACTTTTCTATAATGACATCATTTACAGAGTCTTTGTCATAGTTCCAGGAGACAGGCAGTCCTGGTAGTAACTCTCTCCATTTCACAGACAAAGAAACTGATCCTTTGTTTAAGGATCATTAGAGGTTGGCTTAGAACTCATGCGTTCTGGTTTGTAAACACTCTGTAGAGCAGACCACGCTGCCTTACCCTAGTCATGTTTCCTCAGAGACATGTCAGGTAGTTCTCACACAAGAAGAGATAGAAGCATATTTGGGCAAGCTTGCACTACTTGCAAAAATATTATAGTCATCCTTTATGTTTAGGTATTAGTATGCTGCTAAAAGCTTACAGAAAGCATCCCCTGTGTTCTGGTTAACAGAAAAAAGAGGGCCTTGCATGGCAATGGAGGATGAGAATGCTTCCTTGTGACAAGGAATGTAGTTCAGAAAACCCATGAGTCAGTCACTCAGTTCTGAATATAGTGGAGATAAGGGCAGATGTATTTCTTTAAAATGCTTTAATGTACTTCAATTATTGTCCATTGCTTGCTTATAGCTATTGTTTAAATGTAGTGATTTCAGCCAGGAATTGTGCCTGTGATTTTTTTTTTTTTTTTGGCACATGCAGGCTCAGAGAATCAAACCCTTGGCTCCCGTGAGAATTTTATCACTGAGCTATCCTTGCACTACCTTGTGGTTAGCTTTTAAGAGAGAAAGAGAGGGAGGGAGGGAGAGAAAAAGGGAGGGAAGGAGGGAGGGGAATTATAAACTTTTCTGGTGAAACCAATATAATAGAAAAAGAACAAATGTAGCATCTGTATAACCCCATAGCACCTCTGTAAATTGCTGCAGTGTAGTGCTCAGGGTGTTTCATGAGATGCTATAACTAGAAATCTGATCACAAAATGATTTCCTAAGATTATAGACATCTATCATTAGAGGCATAAAATGTGTTACTGCATGGAGTCTGGTTGTCAAACAGTACTGGTGTGGAAGAAACGATCAGTTGGAAGGATATGACAAGGCCCTAGGTACATTGTAGTTTCCTGGTGATGTGAGGCACATCAGGTGATCCCTTATTATTCCTGCTGATTGCCTATAATTCTGTAGCTAAAAAGTAATTGCTTTGATGTTAGCATACCTTCCTGGAGGAAGATAGGCTCTCTAGCTTCAGCAACTGGGCTTAAAAGTTTGTCTGATTACTTTCCTTAAGGGATGGTGAGAGGCTGAGACAGTATGGAAGACTAGTATCTGTGAAAAGAATAAGACACTTGAAGTGTGGGGGTGAGAACAAAGAAGAAAGTTAGTGTTGGGCAGTGGTAGAATGATGATTAATACAGGTCTGAAGACCCAGGTTAGCCCCTCATAACTTTACAGAGAACATGACTTGTAGTAAATCAACCTCATGTTGCTGGGTTAAGCTTCTTTTCAATCCAAAGTAATGTTTAGATCAGCTAACTTTCCTAGCCAGTTATCATACCAGAGAGGAAGCTGATCGAGTAGGAAGCAGAGCTGATAATACAGTGCTTAGTAACTATGACTAATTAAAGGGCTTAATTAAGCTGTCAAAAAAGAATAAAGATAATCACTCTCAGTCAGTTCCCACTCTTTTGCAACTGGGAGTTATGAACAAATCCATTTTCTCCCAGGTATCACATGGTCCTTCCTCTCTTACTTGATATTTATGTAACCTTATTTGCACTTTCCTGAGATGATGTAGGTTAAAAAAGTAAATGACATACTTGGCTTTTTGTTTTATCCTGTTGTAGCAATTATATTCTTATCATAGTTACCTGTCAAATAAAATATTGGAATTTGCTTCTTTAATTATGACCTGTTTTCACTACAGATTAAGTTACAGTTATTTTTGTCATTATTGCTAATGCCAATTTCAATAATAATAAATGCCAATGCTGACAGTGATTGGGCTAATAATGTCATTGTTATGTCCTGAAATATAGTAAACACTTATAATTGGTAAAAATAATCAGCACTGCATATAATTTAGTGGAAACCTTACACACATTCTCACATTAGATGCTAAATAGCTGGTGAGGTGGATTTCATGAAATCTGTTGTCAAGATGAAAAATTAGGGTATAGAGAATTTAGATGTGTTAAGTAGTCACACTGCTAATAAGGGGTGAAGCTGGCATGTAAACTTAGTTCTCCTTGACCTAACTATCATAGACATGGTTTGCAAGCACTCATTATTTGGCCAGGATTTAGCTAGCTACTAGATTATTTAACGTGAAGACAATGAATGTACATGTTTGTGTATGTGTGTTTGTTGACATCAAATGACACTGTTTTGATTATGAAAAAAATGACCTACTAGACCGAAAGTAAATTTACTCCCAAATATATACTCCTTATCCAGGGGTCTGGAATCTTTCCAATACCACCCAAGAGGAAGAGAAATAACATTTATGCTCCTAAAGGATAATTGAAGGAATGGGGAAATATATTGTGATAATTTGAAAGAATATGGAAATGTATCGAGAGTCCATACATATCCCCTGAGGGTAGGTCAGTAGAATAATTTTGTGTAAATAGAGGTATGTGTAAAATTGTAAAATGTAGCTTTAGCTTTATGGCTTCTGTTGGAAATGATTAATTTTGTGGTGTTTTTAAAGAAAAATAAATTCTTATTACTCAGCCTCTTCAGGTAATATTTTGAGGAGGGTACACATACCAGTTACATATTCATTCTGATAATTTTTTTCATTATTAGATTAAGATGATAAAATGTAAGTTGAGCTACCTGTAAAGTTGTTTCACTAACTTATTAAAAATTAATAGAAACATTTTATTCTTTTCAGCAACATTGAATGAATTTATGGAGCATGGTAACTCATAATAGTATGTTATATTGAAATATTCTTATTTTCATTGTATTGGAACAACTTCCCTTACCATAGTCAGAAAATTTAATGTGAAAAAAATCTGTAGTTATAATAAAGTATTCTACAAAACTTTACTCAAGCGGGATAATTTGTCTTTTCAACATGCTGACCTCTTTTTAAGATAGTTCTTCATGTTACCTTCTATGTGCAGCAAAGTACCATCTTTCCTTAAATAAAATTAATGAAGTTTATACTTCAGCCATTCTCCAGGCCAATGCATCATTCCTTCTCTGAATGTTACTTGTACTTGGAAATGTCAAACTTCTTTTAAACTATGAATATATATTTAATATGAATAGTTAAGAATAAATATTTTCATCCCGCAGACATACAGATTGGTATAAAGCATTTTATCTTGAATTAGAATTTGTATACCAGCCATATTTATGATCATCAAGGCTCAGTTTATCAGCTCTTAAGGAGATAAGCCCCATGCATGAAAGACAGTTTTTATTGTAGACTGTATGTAGGCTAGCCTTTCATTTTCTCAGAGGGTATAAAAAGATGGCATTGTTCTTTCCAATACTTTATAAGCAAACTTCCTTCCCATTTCAACAATATAGTATACATATATGATTGCAATAGAGCACAAGAGGTGAGATGAGAGTACGGTAGTATACACATGAGGAAACATTTTTATCAGTGTAAATAAAACCTGAAAATGCTCCTCCTTGACCAGAATCCCTTACCAGTAACTAAATCCATATTCATGATGGATTAATCCACAGCCAGTTACAATGGTGGTTTATCACTGGGGCTTGGATGTTGTTTGGAAGATTTAAGATTCCCTTGATATCTTTATGACTTTTAAGAACCTTTGGGCTCTATCTTTTTCCTGAGCCCACTTTTAGCTCTGAGGTCTGAAATTCCCAGGCCTTATTTGAACACAAATATCAGCAAATTCTTACAAAGAACAAAGCCCATGGTAAAGGATATGTCATCCATCTTTTCAGAAGCACTGTCTGCCTTCAAAATATTGTATTGATTATATTTTGGGTCATGTTAAATTTTTATTGGTTAGAAAATTTTCTGTAACATCATAACCTCCTCACAGCATTGTCTTCTCTCCAGCTCTGCAATCTATTCTTCATTGTCTTGGTACTTTTAATCAAAACAATACCTACCTCTTTGTTTTCTTATTTACATTTTGCAGTGGTAATTGTGAAAGGTTCTGTTAGTATTTCTGTCCAACCCTGCTTTCTATTCTAATAGTTCTATCCCACTCCTTTCACTTTCTCCCCATGAAGTTTTATGTTTTATTGTAGGAAATTTCTATAAGCAGCTTAATGACCTTTTCAAATGATGACAGCAATGAAAGGGAAAGGAGCAAAGTTATTGTTGCCTGTTGAGTGCTACATTTTACATGGAAAATTGAGATTCAAAGAACCTCTGGACCTAAAACCAGTAGGAAGTGTGAAACTAGAATTTGAATAGGTCTTTTAAGTTCTACAACATAAGTCTTCCCTGTATTTTCACTGCTTCTAATTGAGGAAATAAAGCCTGTGATATCCTGATAATTTACTGAGTTCTTTCTAACAAAGTCAATTATGTTTTCCTTTTTTATTAAGATTTTTGGAGACCAATTTTTTTATAAACTAAGGGTTTTGCATACATAAACTAAGGGTTTTGCATACGTGCTAAGTTTAGCATATGGTAAAGGCAATTTGCAATATTCCCTATAGTTTCTATGAAGTTTCAACAAGTATTTTGGGAAATGTTGGGCTCTTTACCTCACTACTCAAAAGTGGTAATGGTTGCCAGGCAGTACCATTCAGAAAGACAGTATCTTTTCTCAAAGCTACCTGGAGGATTTGGGAAGTACCACTGCCTCAATTAATCAGAAAGGATGGTGAGCAGTACCAAACATTATTCTTAACCTCCCCCATTTATCAGACTTTTTCTCTATCTCCTCCATTTAGGAATATCCTACCTTGAGGGAAAAGTAGTAAGAAAAGGGTTAATCAGGTGAGTATATTTTATAGTCTTTTTCCATTAGGGCATCTACAAGGCATTAGTAGCTAATGATTCACTTTTAAAAAGTCATGATTGTTGAAGTCCTATTAGTGTATATTTCAGGGGTTTTTGCTATAATGAGCCATTAGGCCAGAAATTGGAAAAAAAGCTGAGATTGACTTGATGGGTCAATAATGTTATCCTGAAGTCCTGTTCAGTCAACAGGTGATCACTTTCGCATGATAGGAGGGTCAAGCCAGTCATGTCTGTTTTTGTTAGGTTTTAATACTTTTATTCTGAAATATTCCTTCTTGATCTCCTGGAAAATACTTTTATAGTTCCTGTCTAGTGACCAATATTTGTCACTGGGGTGCATCTTTTTTATTAACAGAGTTATTGTTCTAAACGTGAGGTACTGACAGGTCTTGAATTACTATCTGAATCATCATCACCTTCTTACAAGAAACGTGGAGAATTACAAAGGGACCTTGGAAACCAACCTGTTTTCTTTTGAAGCCTTACATATTAAGTGTCTAGAATCTAGAAGGAGGAACAACATTAATATTTAATTTTAGCAATGTTCAGGGAGTTATTTCAGTTATATTTGAGTCCTATGGAGGAAGGGAGGTATTGTTTCGAAGATGTGTTCCTTCATAATGTCATGAAGTAAAATTAGCCAAATTTTCATTATCCTTTTGGGAAGCTATCATTATATAGCCTTTCCTAGCAGATCACACATAAACTTGTGCTCATTTAAATCTGTAACTCTCAAATTTGTTTTGGCTTTTAGAATAATAATCTCAAAAGAGAAATTGTATCAATTCACCTCACAATTATTTTATCAGAGTTCTTTTCACCCCCCTGGTTGCCTTACCACCCATTGTTTCTGCATTTATTTTTGCTCTTAGAAGACTGTTATCTAATTCTTCAAAGATATTGACTGGTAGCACTTCCAGGGCATTTACATTCTTGAAAGGGACCCTCAAAGAGTAAAAAGCACTTAAGATGAAAACACATGAATCTGTGATGTTTGTAAAATAGATAATGGACAAAATTTTTTAGTACTAGCTCTCTTTCAAGTCACTTCACATAATAAGCAAATAGATATTGAATGATGGGCAACTTGGCCCATGTAATCTGAAATCCTTAGCATTTTGCACTACATGTTCTTCACACTTTCCAGATAATGAGAATTACTGGGGCTACCTTTTAAAAATTCAGTTTACTTATATCCCATCTCAGACTAATGGAATCAGATTTTTCCAGAGAATAGACCATGAATTTGAATTTGTATTTGTATATTTGTATAGCATTTTAGGAATGGTGTATTTGGGAAACTCTACATCATAATATTAAGCAGCCTTCTCTTTACTACCTGCACTAAAGTTTAATGTATGAAAGTTGAACAAACCTTAAGATTCTAAGAGATGTGTAGTTTCCAGAAAATAAAACATCATCATAAAGTAGTTGTGTTATTATTGTTATAAAACTTTATTACAAACTTCATGTTTTAAAGGATGGTGTATCTATAACATGTTTTATATACCTACTCTAGAATAAATTTCTATACCCTTTTTTAATATTATTTTCTCATAACTTAAAGGCATCATCTTAATTTAAATACAGTGAACCTTCTATAGGGTTGAATGGTTTGGCACTTTGGGTGTGCTGAAGGAATAATATTGTTGCTTCAATTGTTACAATTTTTGAAATGTATACTTATGACTAATATGAAGTAGTTTCATAGCAAGAAGAAAACATAAGAAAGGATTTGCAGGTTTTGTTTCGGATAATAGCAAAATCATTGGCTGGCAGGCAGCACTATCATGTGAAAGCTTGCAAAGTATTTCATTTGAGTGAAAGGTTAGATCCTGTTACAACCATCAGTTTGGTGGTATCGAGTAATGTTGACAGGTGTGAGTTGTTCAGAATTCAAATGTGCTAATGCCTAGAAAAATCTGTATTTTTTAACTAGCATATTGAAAAAAAAGAAAATTAATTTTATTTTATCTAATTTTAAAATATTTAGGTAAGGGTGGCTTTTAATGGCAGGTAATAGCAAAAGTTGGAAGGAAAAAACCACTATACGGGGATCCATGAGAAAAATGCATTCTAGTTCACCTTGTCACATACTAGTTGTGTCATTTAGTCGTTAGCATCATCTCCATTTTTCCCATTCTTCTTTCTCCCCAGTGTCTGAAGAGAGAGGCCCTGATGAAATTTAGGACCTTTAATGGAGCATATAAAACAACACCACAGACTAGAGGATAGGGATCTGTTAGTGAAGAAGTAAATGGATCTTTCTTGGCCCACCTGCTCTTTCTGTAGGAATGTTTTGGCTATAAGACTTGGGAACATACAGCTTGGACTAGAATGGTTTCTGCTTGGGAATTCCCATTTGATTTTCTAAGGCCAAAGGGGGCTGTGTTAGTGGAGCTCAGGGGAGAACAAGATGTCTTTGTAGGGCTTTTATAAAGACAGTGCTGACTGAGTTTGACATGTTCTTCTGTTTTATCTCATCTTGACCATCCCACTAGATGGGATGGCAGAGCAGGGCAGGAGGCAGCCTAAATCTACTCAGGAATAAAAACAACGAACATTAATTATTTGACTATATTCTATATTTCTTGGGAACTTGAGTACAATGTTAAGTGTGTAGATGAGCTACACCGTCTGCCCAGAAGACAAACCCAATGCTTGCTACTGTTATGAACTTGTTTCCTTATCTAAAAATTAGACTCTTAATGTCCCCTTCAAATAAAATTACATTTAAAAATGTGTGAATGAACCACAATGCATATAAATTGTCTGTCAGTAATTAATAGCTCACTTTTCTTGTATAGAGATGTGTGAAGAAACTGGATATCTATTCTTATTGGTATTTGAAGTGTTAAAAATTATCTAAGAGAAAATAGATGCATTGAAATGTCTTTTAGAAGCCAGTGACTTTTGTTTTGTCTTAGATTGCCACTGAGCACAAGTGTGAAGGCCTTTATGAATATGTATAGCAGATACTACATTTTTAAGACTGATAGATTCAGAGGGAATTTAGAGATTATTTAGTCCATCTTCTCATGATACAGAGAAATTGATGGAGATCAGAAGAATGTTACCCAGGTAATAAGATCTCATTCATGTGAGGGCGAAATCTCCACTATCATTTTGGCTTTCTAGATTGCTTATATCACTTTTATGGTTAATTTGTTTATAAATATTTTATCTCCCTGTATTGTTAGTTCTTTAAAACAGAAACTGTATCTTATATTTCTTTGTAATTATTCCAGGATTTCAATAAATAGATGTTTGTTGTTGTGGGCACTAATTTGTGGGAGAGACTTCCCTACCTCTGCAAATAATGTGGCTTGTGCTTTCATCCTGGCAAATAAAGAACAGTCACAGACATGAAAATAATCCATGCAAAGCTTTATATAAACACTTGAAGGGCCTAAAATATCAGAATAGATGAAACCATTGAGTAAAAATCAGTAACAATTACAGCCCACCCTGTTTTTAATAATCTTAAAATCCATGTGGATAATTTGATGTAAGTGGTCAGTTCTGCTTGTAGCCTGAGAGGAAGTGAATAAATTCCTTTTGGTGTTTCTCACAAAAGTACTTTAAATTCTGTGCAGGACACAAGTCTGGGGAATCATGTCAGCCTAGCGTACAAAAGCCTGGAGAGACAGTAGAACAATGTCTCCCCACTGGAGCTGCTGAAGAAAATGGTCTTAGGTTTCACTGCAGGAACTGGCAGGCTAAATTTGATTCTCAGAGTCGAAGCTTACTGGTTAAGTTCTTATCCGTTCTTTAGTCTAAGCTGAAGATGTATTTTTTTTTTCATTTTCAATTTCCTTAAGTCATTTGGAGAAATCTGATACTCATATTTTCAAACTATGTTTAGCTACAGGTTTATTTTCCTCTCTGTAATATTCAGCTACACAATTTAAAAAAGGTAAACCTAATATGCAAGGAAGAGGAGGAGGTCTAGAATATCTAAACTGTTTGGTATTTGACAAATCAGTTATTGTGTGTGGTGTGTGATATGCAAATTAAGGCTAATGCATCCCTCCTATCTGCATTGCAGATTATTCATAGAATGTGCAATAGAGCATCATGGTTTAGTGCTAGGAAACCAGGCAATGGAAATCAGAAGGAGTAAATGTATATCGTATTTATAATATTTAAAAATTGTGTATAATTTTTGTATACCTCTCAAAGGCGAGAGTGATTTTCATTCTTCTGGTGGTGTTATCCTAAGAATAATTACTCACAAGATATTTTAATTTTTTCTCTTAGCTAGTAATCTTTGGTATTTTGGGTAGCTGTATAATATTTTCTAGATTCTTAATTTGCTTGCATATATTATTGGTTTTGTACCTCTCAGTGAATGAAAATCAACATTCATTATATAGATATTACATGCAAGTAAAATGAGGGGTTTGCTTAATATTGATAATTTTGAATGAAATCTATGTGCTAGTTTCCTCAAGAATATTAAGTATTAATTAATATTAATTAATCAAAACTATGTGGACTTTCTCTCAGATGCATCTGGGATTATTCCTTGATATATTAGATTTGGACAGAATTTGCTTCCTTATTTATATAAATGGTCTTCTGTGAGTAGTGTCTTTTTTGGTTAATCCTATTGTTACTTTCGTTGTTTGCCCCCCATCCCTCATGGACTGGGGCAGAAGATGAATAGAGATAAGAAAAGAAGGGGATAGTGAAGGGAAGATGTTTCTGGTCTGTACCAGATCAACCTGATTAGAGATGTGGCTATTAAGGTGGCAAATTGATGAATTTTTCATTCCTAGAAAGAGCAAGGCCCTTACTTTTCCTGGCAGTCTGATCTCCCCCCTGCTCAACCACACTTCACCACTTCAGACTGCTCATCCAATAATCCAAGACCTAGGGATGTTGGTGCTTTTTTTTTAGGATCATATCGGACAGTGGGAAAACTGGATGAAGCTTTCATTTTTAGAAGCTTGGTGCCACTGAGGAGAAGGAATAAGGGGAAAGCCATCTTTGATATCTAGAAAGGGGAATATTAATGTAATTTAATAAAGCAGAATCAGTTTTAGGCTAGTTATTTTAGCATTTGCATCATGAAGAGATGGGAACTTCTAGGAGCAACTAGTAAAATCTTTAGCACCTTTTATATAATCTGTTCTGCAGAGTAAATGAAGAAGGGGAAGTGTGTGAGAACTGGATTTTAATAGACAGGTGGCCAGAGGAGACGCAAACAAATTTATGGTTATTTTTCCCTACTACTTTCCCTTTGTGTCAAACAGATTTAAATATATTGTAGTAATACTTTTGCTTTCTTTCAAACTTCTAAACACATTTAAATGTTTTCATGTCAATTTTTTTCCTTTATATTCTTTTTTTCACATATAACACTACCCTTCCATTTCTTCCCTCTTGCTTTATATCTTTTCTCCTGGAGTTAATTTCAATTAACTCCACTGCCACATTCTCTTTCAAAAGCCCAAGGGCTTTCCTAGAAAGAAGAGCATAACTAAATGTCTTTGACACCACTGATCAATACCTTTCACTATCAGCATTCTGTATTGACATTTTATACATCTAGAACCTCTACCACCCTAATAAGACTTAAGAAAAATTTTCTAATAGTTTCAGCAGAAAGAATTGGAAGCAATGTACTGGACTTATAAATTGGGATGGCATTTTTTTTTCATTGTCCTCTGTCTAAAATCCATTTCTGGATAAGTAGAAGAAGGACTAAGATCCAGGCAGAGGTCCTGGTCCCTGAGTCATGACCCTAGGAGACATTGAGATGACTAAGCAACTATTCCTATTCTTTCCTCTGTCCCCTATCACAATTTGTAATTATTTCTTCCGTATGCACTCCTAGCCTCTTTTCTCCTTCAAATGAATAATCTCAAAGGAGAATGGTGCCCAAATTTTCTCTGGACCCTTCATTCCTATCTACATACCCAAGAAGCCCTGTTAAAATCTCCAGGAAAGATGATGATATAGGCAAGAATTTATTTGTTCAGCACTTAGGGCTAGACATTATGTAAAATATTTTAAATATATTTAATCCTAATGTTGATCCTAATAAGATAGAAATGATTATTATACAGCTTAGAAGACTGAAACTCAGCAAGATTAAACTCCACTTCTAGTGTGTGCAGTGGAAGAGTTTTGAACCTCATGACTTTGCAACTGGTTCTCTTAACAACTACTCCCTCCCTATTCTAACATGTAAGAGGGTTCATATGTTTGCTTCTAGACATCTTCCTCTGTCTAGTGTCTGGATTCCATTTCCATTCTTTCAAAACAAGTTTTTGAGTCTCTGGAAGCCCCATTAGATTGATGCAACTATTGATCTGCCTTCTTGATTCTTTACTCTAGTTTTTCCTAAACCTCTCCTTTTGCATATCTCTTTGTGCATACATTGATTCGCTGGACCATGTGTTTAAGGTTCAGAAGTCTTACATGGATCTGAGTCCTTGCCTCCTGCTTATCAGGAGGATAAAAGAGATAAAATGCTCAGATAGTGTATTTATCTTCTCCCATCCCAATTTATAGTCTTTCTAGTAGTTGGCTTCCAATCCTTTCTGCTGAATCTGTTTTAAAAATTTTCCCAAAGTCTTTTTAGAGTATTGGGGGTTCTAGATGCCTAAAATGCCAAAATAAGGTGCTGATATTGAAAAGTATTGTCCAGTAGGGTAAAGGACAATTAGTTCTGTTCTTTTTCTTTCTAGGAAAGCTCTTGGGCCTGCAGAAGTAGACTGTGGCAGTGTCTGTTAGCTTGGAGTTAGCAGAAGTTCTGTGTGTTGAGAATCCCTGGCTCATTTACTCTAGTAGAGAGAATTAGATGATCAAGAAACTATATTCACATCTACTCTGATAGGCTGAAAATTGAAAGCTGGCACATTAGTCTTATGGTAGCAATAAACTTTGGAGATAACTATATAAAACAATGGTAAATTAGTGAGAAAAAAAGGCAGACAAAATTTCAGGCTATGAAAATGACAGAGGGCCTTTGTATTGAAAGCCCATTGCTGTTATGTAC
Organism: Myrmecophaga tridactyla; assembly: GCA_004026745.1. Lineage (NCBI taxonomy): Eukaryota > Metazoa > Chordata > Mammalia > Pilosa > Myrmecophagidae > Myrmecophaga > Myrmecophaga tridactyla. The sequence goes on along the minus strand of PVIY010014153.1, from coordinate 33,599 downwards.
TTCTACATTCCAGTATGAAATGGACAATAGAGGTAGTTATGTACATAACAGAAGCCAAACTCCCTATCCTTAGATTAGCCATCCAGATATTTAAGCAGAAGTATTGTTGGCAAAAACAATCCAAAATTTTGTTCTATTTTTTTCATTTTATTTTGTATAATGACATGCCATCAGTATGGAAATGGAATGGATGTACCATTATGGCAGGCAGTTATACTTCAGATGAGGGAGAAAAAGTCTCTGACCTACTCAGAAAGTTCCTGTGTATGTGTTTCTTTTTGCAAGAAACCTTTTCACACTATAGAATTTGGGGGAATAGATTAAAGGGCAGGTTACTGGATTAGGAGCCAAGAAGCTTGCACTGGAGCTACCAGTGTAATGTAGTAGGGTAAGTCATTGCAAGATTTTGGGCCTGTTTCTCCTTGATAAAAAGGAAGATATTTCGTGATCCCCAGGATTTCTGTCAATTCCGATCCTCTGTGATTCTACAAAAGTAGACTGTGAACTCCTTGAGGGCAGGTATGATTTCTTATCTATGCTTATGCCTTACTGTCACAAAGTTCTTCAATAAGTGTTGGCAGAATGATTTTAAAAACTAAGAAGGGTACAGTCAAGGAAGGAAATGTAATATTTTTTGCATGTTTCAGTATTTACTGCATCTAAGAGTTAATGAGTTAGCATCATTTATCTGATACTACATTTGGCATCTACAGGGTGAGAGCTGTGCTACTGAGAATGTGAAGGGTGGGCAAATTAACATTTATTGATATTCTATTCAGTGTGGTCAGGCATTGGGCAAGGTGCTTTAAATATCAAACCTCTTTCAATTTTCACAGCTTCCTGGCGAAGTAGGTCCTATTATTTCCATTTTGTTAATGAGGAAATAGAGACTCCAAGAAGGTAAGAAACTTGTCTGAGGTCTTAGAGCTAGAAGGTGACAGAGCTGATGATTCTGAGATTTAGATCCAGTTCTTTCTTGGCTCCAAAGAGTGTGAACTCTTTATTGTCCTGTGCTTAGTCATGCTTTTTACTGAGTAAAATATTGCTACTTTATCCTTATAACATCACTGTGAATCATTTTAAAAAAATGTGTGCAAGTCATTAAAAGGAGAAGTTATCATACATTTCATATTCATTTTACAAACTTAATATAATATATAATTGTGTCAACAAAGAATAAGACAAAGCTTGACTCTGAGCCAGAGAGACTGCTATCACTTTTCATAATGAGCACTCATAGAGATTAACTCATTGGAGGATCTGGGAAATTTTCCAGATAACATCAAACATAATATTTCTAACATAGCATTTTACTTTTGGACAATCCATTTTGACTCCATTTCTTCTCTTCTTAAAGGCATATTTTTATTAATTTTTGACAAGTTAATGCCACTTTGTATTCCTATATCAGACTGCTAAGTGACCTTAAAACTCTGTAAAAAATATACATTACTTAAATGATTTTGAAATAACACAATCTCCATTAAACTATAAAATAAAGTAGCAAAGCTGTGTGGGTTAGACTGAAATCATATGGACTTCTGGTCTCCTTGCAAATTAACATTGCCTGCTACATGTGCTATAGCCCAGCTTAGCATTTAGATCTACCATGGATAAATTCTGAGCCATAGAATTTTCCCTCTGCATTAAACGTCACAGATTGTGTCCTGTCAAAGGGATTCAAACTAGTGCTTTCTTTTTTATCCGTGAACTGTTTTGAAAAATTTAGAGGCCACCTGAATTGAAGTAGTCAGCAATATTTAAAGGAAAGGAAATATTTTTTCCTTAGATTATTTCTGTATTAAAATTCCCTAGTTGTCAAATTCCCCACAAAATAGAATGTTCAGTGTCATGCAAGTAAACAGAGCAAGCATTCTCCAATATAATAAAGTGAATGTGTACTATTGAGTTGGTATGCCTAAAACCTAGTCAAATTGACTGAAAACTGTCAGAAAGAATAAACATGAACAGCAGTGATTGATTAAAACACTTATAAAGGTGAATATTCTTGTTTTGCAGTAGTGAGAGTGAAGGGAGGTTTCATTGCAAACAGTGTTAGCTTTTTTAAAAAATATAATGTTAATGATTTGGCAGACTTGGGTGAATTACACATTGCTGAGTCTGTTAAAAGATGTGAGATCCAGAGGTGTTACAGCATTGGGTTAGACCGAGAAATCAATCATTCATAGAAATCACTCTATGCTAGAATAAATAGTAAGAGAAGAACGAAATGATGTTTAGGTCAGGGGGAAAAATTTACTCCCTCAGAAATATTTTACCTTAGACTATTTCTCCGTGTGCAGCACAAAAGTTTCAATGGCACATTTTGCCTGTGTGGACCCACCATTGTTGCTATGGTTCTGTAATCATTTTGCTACTGAGCATAAATGTATAAATTTTTAGTGACTGGAAACTTCATGGATGATGTGAAACCCTTAGATGTTTTTTATATCAACCATCCATGGCTATAGCTCATGTTATTGGCACACTGTGGGATATGAGAATGTGGAGAAAGTAGACAGTGGACCTGTGCCTCACCTCACAGAAAAAACTGAGCCTTGATGTGGGAAGTCTCTCAACTGTTAGCCCTTAAACCTACAAGTAATATATATCTGTATTTCCTAACTTCTCTCCTCCTATTTAACACTGTTTCTTCTCCTTGTACTTCTGTGTTCTTCATCCAGTTGCTGACTTCTCTAAGACAGACCTAGCTGCTCAGTTTCACTTTATTAGGTTCTATTCTTATAGCTTCTTAATATATTTAAATTTGTTCCGGGAAACAGAGGCAAACTCTCTGTGTATCCCCTATTTATTCCTTTTTAGCTACCTCCTAAGAATACCTCCTACTCTTCACATTCCCACTGTAGTTAAAGAGCATAACTCCTATTAACTCTCAATCACTGACAGCAGACACTGTGGACCTCTTGTTATCTGAATCCAGAAAATGTTTTCAGTCTTCATTTTTTTTTTCCTGTGGTAAACAACTTTACAAATCACTTTTTCATTTTCTCTGATGGATTTCATAATTCCCAACTTCCTTGGCCTTTCCTTCTCAGTCTACTCCATGATTTCCTTTCTGCCCTCACCTTTTGACTGCCCTAGGTTTTTCCCAAGACCTTGCTGTTTATCCTTGTTCACTTTACGTATTTTCTTTGAGACTCTGATTCACTGCCTTGGCTTCAACTATATCTTCTGTATTCATGGCTCCAAACCTATCTCTTGAGCTCCAAACCAAAAAATCCTCCTGCCTAGAGGACATCACAAATTCAACATGTCTGTAACTTAAGTCATATAATATTTTTGTTATTTCTCAGTGAAATCACCATCCTTATACCCAAACCAGAGCTTGGGAGTCAAATCCTTTATTTTATTCTTGTCCCACACATTCATCTGTTAGACAGTTTTCTCCATCCTACTTCATAAATATCTTTTCTCTTATATTCTTCATCACAGGGTTGCCCCTTTTGGTTTAGGCCCTCATTGCTTCTCATCTGCACTATTGCAATAGCCCTTTATTTGGCCTTCCAAAATTCAGGTTTGTTTTTTTTAATGTATACTAAAACACATGCTAGAGCTTCTCTCCTAAAATTGTTTCTTGTTCACCTTTAATAGTTTCTTTCTGCTTGCATACAAATGTCGGCATTCTTAATTTAGTACATAAAACCTTTTCCTACCTACCTCTCAACCCTATCTATTTTAACGTATCTCCTTTTTCTTCCCATATGCCTCAAGGTCAACTTCAGCCTTATCAATGAACTATCATTTTCCCAAATGTGTCTTGCTGTTTCATGCCTACATGCATTTTGAATCTCTCAGTGCTAGCATTATCTGCTTTGTGAAGCTGATCCTGATCACAACCAGAGAGAATTAATCTTTACAACTGTATCATATCACCTATGGTATCCTGCACATAGTACATCATATAGGTGACAGTACTTTATTGTGCTTATGTGGTTGTTTTCCTCTCCTTATTAGATTCTAAACTCCTGAAGGGTAGGAATATTATCGAATTCATCTTTGAGTCATCAAGTGTAAGCACATAATAGGCACTGAGCGTTGGTTGGATGAATTAATAGATATGTGTAAATTTTAGTAGCTTAGATATATTAGAAAGCCAAAAAAGTATGAGTCTGAAAATGGCAGTTCACCTGGGATTTAATTTCCATAGCTTTTACGAGTCATTACATTCCTGTATTTGTTTTCCAGACTATATCCAGAAACTATTTCATGAGTGGAAAAAGAGGGGACTAGAAGAAAAATTTAGGAGTACAAGAATTGATGGTAATTACTTTCTCAATATCCTTTCAAGTGAAATATCCAAATATATGCAACAAATATTATTAAATGTTAAGACACCTTTTAGTATCCACTAAGTAGTTTCTGTTAACTACTGTTAGTAGTTTCTGTTAACTACAGTGTAACACAAAGGCCTCTTGAGCAGCCTATAGAGGTTTAGTTCTCCCAAAAGCCTCTGCACATTCACATTCAAGCTTTAACTCATCATGTCTCAACAAATCTTTACAAGTGTGATTTAGTTCTGTATTGTCTATTTGCTTGGCAGAATATGCTTAGGAATCATTCTGGGCTAAACTCCCTAGCCCTCAGTCAGGCTTGTATAATTATGTGTACTGTCTTTTTCTGTTTATATTCTGCCCATCCAACTGAAACACTCAGAATGACTCCATGGCCTAGATAACACTTACCTTAGCATCAATATAATTATAAATGTTGTAGTTGCATTTATAAAATGGTCTGCTGCTTCTAGAACTATGCAATATTTCAAAATCTATTTAAAATATAAAATTTTTATATTGTCTTATCAGTAATAGCTTATGTGTTTGTCTTTTCAAAAGGATCATGAGCTCCTTGAAAGCTCAATCTGTATCTTTCTCAGCTTTTATATTTTTGGTATATGTCATAATTGTTCAGTGGATATTTGCTAGGTTGAATTGATGTGTACTTATGATTTAACATTAGATGATATATTTTAAAAAATACAATGGGGCAGTAAGTAAAGCTTCATGGATTCTACTTCTACAGTGATGTTCTGGGATGCATTTTCTTGTCATATTGTGTAATCCTCTTATAGCTGCATCTACTAAAGAGTTTGTATCACCATCAGTGTAACTTTCTTGATATTACCACTTTATTGTTTAAAATGTACAGGTACATATTTCCTTAATTCATCTTGGAAAAAAATGTACCTCATCTCTTCAGAAGACTCCATAAAACCTGAGGGAGAGTTGCTGAGAGAGGGAATATCACTGAATCGTAGAAGCAGTATGCTGACCTATCATTTTCATAGTATTCTCAAATCAAATCTATGATAGCAAGTTGGAGGCTTTGATCCAAAATATTTGACATTTGCACAGTGGCTTCATTATCAACTGGGGAATCAGCACAATCTTTATCCAGTTACTATGATGGTGTTCTTGTTCCATTACACAATTTCATGCTATTTATCTATGAGGAAAAGCCCAAGGACATTTTACCCATCGAATCCTCTTATCTGGAATTCTTAAAACCAGATGTAGACTAAGAAATGTCAAGTTCACTGAGATTGCCTGTGTCCTCAGAATACTAAAGGGTGCCAATAAAGCTTGTTTCCCTTCTTTTAACATCCATATTTTTTAAATAATGAAGGACTGAATAATGCTATTGTTATAACAAATGCCATTAGAACTTTTGCTGAACTCATTACATTACCTGAAAATAATGATGAATAGAGAGGGACTGTCAATGTCCAGCATAACTGGAGATGAGAGCAAAAGTGATTTTCCTGAGACACTGACAAACCCCTTCGCAATTAGCATGGTTTAGACAGGGTAGGTGGGTGGACTATCTCAAAGTTTCTAGTTCCAAAATTGATGCACTTGATATACAGACTAATCTGTAATGGTCCTGAATAGATTTTTTTTAGAGGCAATAAATAGTTATCTCTTAAACAACAAATTGTTATTTTTGAAGCTTTAGATTATCCTTAACTCACTTGTTTAGATTTTATGGATGCATTTTTGGAGTGGATGGATTCTCTAGTTTGACTTATTCAACTGCTTACATGACTACCAGCTTTCTAGCATGACTCATTTTATTTTTTCTGGTGTCTTTACTAGTTTCATTTCTAATTTCTAAATACTGTTTCTCTCATGATATTGAGTTACTTATCAAATAATTATTTTAGAAAATATAAAAATATATATCTAAAAACTTTCCAAAAAATAATATGCATCACCTCTTATATGTACAGAAGTTCAATTATATAGTTATTGTATAGTACATTAATCAAATGGTACCATATACTTCATTTGAATTATTGAACATTCAATAAGAGCAGTATCCAAATATATTTGTAATACTAGATTCTGTCTGTTGCTGATGGAAATGTTAGTCTCCAGAAAAAATTCATAGATTGAATAACCTGTTTTAGTATTTATAATAATTTAAAATATAATTTCCTAAGACATAATTAATATCTGGGATTTCTAACAGCTGCTACACTTTGTTATAACCTGTAATTTTCCTCTAGTTAAAATTTTCAAAGTTGTAATTTTGGCTACAATGTTAAGTATGGTAATAGTATAGTTTATGGCTTCATAATAACTTCACTAGGAGGCATTCACATTTGTTCACATTATTGTAGAGCAAACTATAAAAAAGTAAAGAAGTGAGCATGTCTACTGATGCAACAACCTTTTAAATCCTTTCTATTCAGAATTATCTAGACTTCAGGTTCCAATGTTTTCATTATGTCTGAAACATTAATATCTACTTTGAGTCTTCTCAAAATACTATTTTTGGGTTCATGCTTAGGTTATCTGGGTTTTCATAAGTAGTATTTTCTTTTCTAATAAATTTATACGGATTATACCTTGGTATAATATATGAAGACATATACCTATGTTTTCATTTTGTGACTTTACTTTTAAAGACTAAGTATTAGAGAATATAGAGAGAGAATTTTTAAAGTTTCATAGTAAAATCCTGGTTCTTCCAGTGGCCTGGCAAATGGTTTGGGACAAAATTTAGCCCCTGTCAAAGTTTAAATCCCACTGATGTCAGAATGTACCTTTAACTTCATTTTCATAGATGAGTTCTGATTTTCAGTGTTGGCCTGGGATGTTCTAGTTCCTGGGCACATTTTCATGTTTTGGTAATGCATACCATCTTTTCTTTGTAGCATGCTGCTTCTCTGTCTTGGAGATGGTATTAATTGGTATGTAGTAACTGGTCTTGATAAAGCAAATATTGAAGAGCACAGTGAAGTTACTATAAAGGACTGAAAAAATAACAATAATGTATTTTAATTGTAGAAGGAATTTTTGGATGGTTAATTATATATAGATATATAAATATGAAAGGCCTGTCTCTATACTTTAATCTCAGATTATCTTTATAAATTGAATAACTGGCCGTTCTTGCTCTGATATGCTTTGTATGAAAAATATCATTATGTTGAGTTTATCAGTCTGGATAGACATAGTTTTATAAGTCATATAATCTTACTTTATCTTTGGTTTTCATGAAAACCACTTTTTTAATTCTATTTCTTCCTCCCTGTTTATTCATTTTTAATCTGCCTTTGAGCAATTCCTTTTCTGCCAATCGCTTAAATGTTGGTATTCCTGGGGTTCTGTCTTTGACCTTTGGTTTAATCTGTCACTCTCTCTGGACTATCTCACCTGTTTCTATGACATCAACTATCAGCTAATCACCATTTACCAATACCTCAGCTGAACCCCCTAGCTGCCATCAACATCCATGTAGTTTTCAAGTTAGAAAACTGGTAGTTATTCTTGATTCCGCCTCCTCTCACACCACCCATAATTATTTAATCCTAAAGACCTGTCAATACTCAATTCTAAAAATCGTCTGTAATTTTATTCTTATCTCCACACCCTCTGTTAGTACCTTAGTTTAGGTTTTGATCATTTTTCACAGCTTTCTAAATTCATCTCCCTGCATCCAGTCATGCTTCATTCAAACCTCTTTAACACACTGATCTATCTGAAATGCGAATACGATAATCACCCCCCTGCTTAAATGCCTTGTATGTTTCCTTTACTCAAAGATAAAGAAAAATATTTTGATCACTAATAATTACTTATCTCTGTCACTTGACAGAAATTTTTTTGAGGTAATGGATAATGTCTTTTTCCTTCTTTATGTTCTGTTTTATGTTACCACTTTGTGGCATATAGTAGGTGCTCAATATAATTTTGCTGAGGAAATTAATCCATCAGTGAAGAAAAAGATTGCCATACAATTTAGACATGTCTTTAAAGCATAAATTTTTGCTAATAAGTATTGACAGATACATTGCTTCCAAAGAAGCAATATTTAAAAATCACCAATCAAGAGCAGTTGAAATGTGTATCCTCTCTCTAAAACTTAGTGAGTACAATCCAAAGTCCTTACAAAAAAGCCTATGATGCCCTCACATAATCAATACCCCTCTGAGTCCTTCACCTAGGACTGTCTTCCTCCCCTAATCCCTCCAGCCACCCTGATTTCCTTGCTGGTTCTTCAACACTCAAATTCTTAAGGCCTTTGCGCTTGATTTTCCTACTGCCTGAAATGATTGTCTCTCAGATAGCTGCTTGGCTCACACCCCTTGGGTCATTAGTCAAATGTCATCCCCTCATTTAAAATTGCCACCCCTCCTCTCCTCCTTTTCTGCTTTATTACTTTTGTTACACAGTGCGAATTGCTATCCAATATTTTGCTTTTATCCTGTTTTATGCCTGTCTCCCACAGCTAGAATTTTAAGTACCATGAGGGTAGAAGCTTTGCCTGTATGTGCTTATGTTGTATCTCTAAAATCTAAAACAGATAATAAATATTTGTTGGATGGATAAATAAATGAGTAAATCTTCCATATTTATTCTTCAAACAGCATGCTCATTTAAAAACAAAAACAAAAAATAAAGCAGATTGCAATGAGAATCTCTCAAATAAGGTTAATAGGATAGTAATAAGATCTTGAGTAAAAAGAGGAGGAGGAATCAAAGGCAGTAGTCATAAATGTTAACATTATTGCTTTAGTTCTCTATCAACATTTTTTTGAGCTTATTTTTAGTCAGAAAAATTACTTAGTTCTAGTTGTCAAAGCAGCAGATGAAAGAAAAATTTTAAAGAAAATTCTAATATATGAACTTAAATAGGGAACATGGAAATGATGTAATGAACAGTTTCTTCATAAAATGCAGATATATGCTTCCGTAATAGATTTTATTTTTAGATGTACTCTGATAAGAGCTAAAAGAATTAAAACTCAGTATAGTGAAAGCATTTCTGAATGGACTCAGCTGGTATGACCAAGGTATGTAGACTAATTTAATTGAAAGAATGAATTTTAAGTACTGAGAGAAGTAAATTGATAGCATATTTACTAGGCTTTTTTTTTTTCTTAAATAACTGATGTTTTTTGTCAAAGCTCTTCATAAGAATTTTGGAATTGGGTGTCAAAAAGGATTCCCAGGTGGAATTTACTGATTTACATTAGAAAATACATGGTTTCCTTGTATACTTTATTTGTTCACTATTTCCTCAAACTTCCAAAGTTAAAAAAAAAAAATTTAAAAAGTACCACTATCTACAACAACAGTCACAAAAACTTCCAAAGAATCTAACCTTAAATAATATGCATATGAAGTCATTCCAATCCCCTTAGGTTCAGTTTTGCTTCCTTCTAAACCATTCTCCAAAATGGTATTTTGTTAAAAAAGTGAAACAATGTATGTGATAATGTCAGGTCCATGTTTTTGAGAAATCTAGCAGTTCATGGCCTTTAGATTTTTTGTCATTGTTTTACATATCAGTAATATTTAATGAGCACTTATTGTATGTGCAGAACGTTTTGAGTTGTATACACAAACACAAACATGCACACGTGGGTAAGAAATTGTCCCTGCTATTAGTGAGGGGGAATATGCAAAGAGAACTCCAGTAGAAATGAGCCCTAGGGGACTAGGAGCTATCAGCAGAGAATGGAGAGAACACTTCTAACTGAAGGATTTATTGAGGTGTTTATGAAAAAGGTGGCATCAGAACTGGACCTTCCAAGATTTCCTTGTATAGATTATTTCAGGTAGTAAGAATGCCAAGAGAAATTGCATTGCCACAATATGTCAACATGATCAAATGGTGATCAGGGTACTGCATATATATATATATATATATCTTTTGTTAGACTGGGATGAATGTGAAGCATATGGCTGGAGGTGAGACTGATCTGGTCAATTGGAGGTCTGATTATAAATAGTGTTTAATTTTTTTTTTTTTGGCATGTGTAGGCACTGGGAATCGAACCTGGGTCTCCGGCATGGCAGACGAGAACTCTGCCTGCTGAGCCACCATGGCCCACCCTTACATGAAGTAGTTTTAACTTAATTATATAGTCACTAGAGATTCAATTTTTGTGTCTATGATGAGGAAAGTAATGTCAAATAGGTGCTTTAGAGAAAGCTTGGGTATAGGGAAATCAAAACACATGTCTGTTACAATAACCTAATTGCAGGTTGCTGATAAAGACCTAAGTTTGGGTGATGATGTTGAAAGAATTCAAAGGACAATCTAAACATGTTAGTGGAGAAGGAGAGATTAAAATGATGCCTACACACAGGAGCCAGAAAGGGGAAAGGGGTGTAGGAAGCAAAGGAGACATGGGAAGCTAGAGAGATTTGATAGATCATCGATCAGCATGGAGGTATTGGAAGTAGGGTTAACAGTTCCTTGAGGACAAAGGTCCATGTTTTATTGGATGTTATAACTCCATCCTGTAAAACAGTGTGAAGCACATAATAGGCACTTGATTTGGGCTGTTTGAATGTGTGAAATAGTGATTGCTTGGCAAATGATTGCATAGAATAAATTTGAGTGTAGATGAAGAGTTTGGTTACCCTGAAGTTTGCTCTGCTGGTAAAGGATGTATCTGATAGCACTAGTTAGATGATTGAACGTATCGGCATAACTGCGGTTCTGATAGTTTGTCAGTTTCTTACTTTTACTTTTTACAGTTAAGCAGTCTACTGAAGATTCAATCCCTGCTCTATCACTTAGGATCTTGGACAATTCATCTAACCTTACTTCTAAAATTTCCCTCTCTATCTGCTTCCTTATCTTTAAATGGGTATATTAACAGTACCTAACTCATAGGGTTGTTGCAAGGATCAAATGAGTTACTATGTGTAATTAGAACACGGGCACATGTTGGGCGCTATGTGCTCTAAGTAGCGGAGGTGAACTGTGTCTATTAGCATTTAAGTTGTGGTTATATAATGTATTGCTACAGTGTACAGTCTTAGTTTTCTGGCAGTTTTTCTTACCAAGGATTGAGGAACAGAGGAGAATATCATTTGGGCAATCCAACCCCTCCACTCCCAAATACCTATGGGTAGGAGGGGAGGTATCATTAAGATTTATGTCACATAACTGTGTTACAGGACACAGTGAGGGAAGTGGTTAAGCCCTAAGGATAAATACTTCTGAATACTGAATATCACCTCACATAAATTGCTTTTGAACTACTCAGAGGGAAAGCATTATACAAATAGAAATTGCTTTAAAAAAACACCTCAAAAGGCAAGAGGATTTGAAAAGTATATCTTTGGAAGAAATAAGCTCCCAAATCAAATTCAATCTGAGTTTCTTTGCACTTATTTTTGTTTCTATACTCCTTTTTTAAATTTGGATTTCCAGTAGCCTCATGGGCAAAACAACCATTGTCTCTATTGCTTTAAGGACAGATGGGAATACTGTAAAACTATCTAAGTATAAATGAAGGTGCTTTAATTCAAAGGAATTTCAAAAGCCTACAGTTCTGAGTCACTTAAAATTCTGCAGTGTGCTGAAAATTAAAAAGAACATGTCAGTTTGGGGTACCAGAGCTGTGATTGCTCTAATATACAGCTGAAAAACTTATATGTTAGTGAATGCATGCCTGGGATTCAGTGTGCTCTAAGAGTGGAGCTAATTAAACTGAGAAGAAATCGAAAGTGAAACAGATCATCTTTGTTGATTTTGTACATCTAAGAGATTTTATCCTGTCTTCTTTTTGCATAGGATACAATATAATGCAACTAGAAGCATTAAACATGATAGAGATGAGATTTACTTCATTAACTACTTTTATATTTTAATGTATAAAATTGTAGGAATAAGCTAGAGGTTAAAACATTTTGTAACACAGTGACTTCTGTGATGGATGATGACTTTGATTAACAGTACAAATATAAAAACATTCTTTCTGGAACTAGAATAAATGTGCATCAGTATTACAAAGACTTAGAAATAGAGTGGTATATGGGAAAAATGTACCTATTGCAAACTATGGAGTACAGTTAACAGTAATATTTTAATATTCCCTCATCAACAATAACAGATGTACCACACCAATGCTAATAGTCAATAATAGAGTGGTATATGGAGTATGGGAATTTTTTCCAATAATGAAAATGTTCTAAAATTAATTGTGGTAATGACTGCGTAACTATGTGATGATGCTGTAAGCCATTGATTGTATACTTTAGATTGTATAGCATATGAATATATCTTAATAAAACTGCATGTAAAGAGAAAAAAACAACAGACAAACATCAATAGCATACATTTCATGCTTACTATCTGGCATTGTGTTAGTCATAATTTAGAAGAGAAATCTGTAGACAAAAAGTGTCTACACTTTTTTTGCCTTGTTGACGATGTGCTATTATTAATTATAGCAGAAGCTTCACAAATCGCACCTTTTCGCTTTGTTCTTTTCTTAAACTTTGTAAATTGGACTAGGATTTTGTAATTCAATCCAACAAATTTGATTTTTTAGATACTGAAATTGACTATCAAGGAAGGTGAGATAATTTTAAGAATAGCTTCCATATGTCTATTATCGCTGCATAGATCCCGCTATTATAGCACTATAGCACTGCGTGCCACAATGCATTTCTGGAATCAGAGAACTTGATTTAAGTTTTAGCTCTACCACTTGCTAGCTATGTGCCTGTTATCAAATTTTGTGTTTTGTCTAAGCCTCAGTTCCTCATTGTAAAATAGAAGCAAACCTCATAGGGAAATGGTGAGGATTTTATGAGCTAGTATATGGAAAATACCTGGTCTACCTCATTTGAATTTTGAGCTATTTTACTAGAAAATAACTTAGACAAGTTATATATATCATTTAATATAAACTATGGGGTCTTATTACTGCTCAGAATCACAGAATTCCATGGTTGAAAAGCAATTCTAAAATAATAATTGTTTTTAATAAAGAATGGAGTTAAAATACCATTATTGCATGGGAATAAGTATATATAAACATCTGTTTGGTATGTTTTCCTGCCTCATGGAAGAAAACTGTTCAAAATGACTTCAATCCATCTTTGCTTCATGACTTCATAATATTGAGACATTGTAGACAAGAGTGATCCACACTCACTTCTGGGTATTTCACATAAGAATTACACTCGCTTCTGGTAGAAATGAAGGTTCTCAACTCCTCAGAAACAGTTTAATTTGTAGGTAAACTGGCATAGTCCAAACTTCCAACATTCCGAATGAGTAGATTTTCTAAAAGTGTTCTTATGTTATTGTCCTCTAAAAGGTCCTAAATAGTCCCTAGTAGTCTTTTAGTGACTTTACTTAGTGGTCTTTCCTTATTAAATTATTAGTGAAATAAGTTTGCTTGCAAATTTTCAATGAGAGCTCAGGATTTGAAGTTAATTTAATGTGTTTTTTGATAAACATAGTATATAGTAGAAAGGGAAAATGTATCAAGCAGGAAAGATGAATTCTATTCTTATCTCTAATACTGATTTTTTCTATGAAACACCTGACTGCTTTTTT
>PVIY010014153.1:0-19663 GCA_004026745.1 Myrmecophaga tridactyla | reverse complement strand
CTAATTTTCTTGATATCCTGAATTAAATCACTCTCTCAACTTCCATATCTTTATGGAGAAATAACAATGGAGTTAAATGAATACAATATTTATTTCATTAGTTTCTTCAGAAAATATATAAAGTTATTTAGTTACTCACTTTTGCTTTTGGCACGTGAGGATTTGATTTACTATTATATGTATATTTATTTGTATGTGTATAGTTATGTATATCTCTAGACTTATTCCTTAGTTCACAAAATAGCTAAAATTTTTATTGGTTGAGCTGTTAAATGTTTTATAAGTTTTTTAATTCAGAGGCATTTTAAAATGCTTTGAAGTTTATAAGGTAAGTGGTAATGAATGTATGATTACTTTCAAATTTTGCTTTAGATGTTTCTTAACCTTAAGAATTAACAGAGAACCATTCCATATAGCAAGCAGGATGCTTTAAAGTTAAAGTGAAGCTGCTAAGTGTAAAAATGAAATACATGAATGTGTGATTTCCCTTGCAGTCCACTGAATTAATGTTATTAATCTAGCTAAGCAATGAAAAATGATTTTTTGATGGTTAAATTATACCTTTTATTTGACTATTGCAAGATTATTTTTACTTTAAAAATTTTTTGGCTATCAGGATTTTTTGAAATATAGGGTATTTACAACTTAAGAAAGCATTTATGAGGCATCTGGTATATGTCAGTATAGATATGGATTAAAGCTGTCCAACTGAACTTTCGGCAATGATGGGAATGCTCTTTATCTGTATCATCCAGTACAGTTCCTACTAGACATATCTGCATATTGAGCATATTTTCTAGAGCAATTGAGGAACTTATTTTTTAAATTTAACAAATTTAAACTTAAATAAGCACTTGAGGCTAGAGGCTACTTTATTCGATAGCTCAGGCATAGATGGATTTTTGTTACAGTATCAGAATTAAAAGTGAATTTTTAAGAATCTGTTTTCCTTTTGCCCACATTTAAGTAGATCCTTCCTTAAAAGTCTTTTAAAAAAAATGAAAATCTAGTTTTAATGATAACTAGAAAAAGCAATCCCAAACTGTTCTTTAGTAATTTACATGAATATTAAATAATCCAAAATGAAAATTTATTCATGCCATTCAAAATCTTCAGTGCCACAGTTAGAATCGTGTGCATGTGTTAACATTTTACAGTGTAGATGGACACCACTTGACACCGTCCTCTGCCTAAGATAGTTATTAAACTGCTCCTCAACCAGCACCAAATGCTAATTGCTTTAACCTCTGTTTATAGGACTTTTCAAATATTAGTCACTCTGCTCTGAATGAGCTCCAAAATATCGATGATCCTATTTGCTACGTGTGGATGGATTTGCTCCAAATGCATTTTCTGTGGTGGTTTCTACTTCAATGAAAAATTCACATTTTATTTAAGAACAATCTGGGACATAAGGGAACCTTATAATAGCTGCCAGTGTTTAGCTTATAGAATAATAGCCTGGACAGAAGCCATCAGGTGAAATTAATAAACTGAATGGTAGGGAAATGTTAGGCGAGATCAGTGGTAGGCAAAGTAGACCTCTTGAACTTTCTTTGATGTGCTCATACACCTACATGTACTTCTGATCTAGTCTGATGTTATAAATGGAACACACATAAAGAGCACTTAATAGGAGTTCTCTGAAGTGCTTTACCTAATTTCTAAGTGTGCAGTAGAAAGAAAAGTTGAGTTTTGCCTTATGCTTATACCTAAATGATTAAATGGCTCATAAGTCTGATATTTGCATGCTAAACTACTAATACCCTTCTTCTTCATTCTATTTCTGGTAGAATGTTTGGAAGGAAGCCTCAAAAATATTAAATTTAATTTGCTAGCCTGCTACATTTTACTTAGAAGATAAAAAATTGTTTCAGATTTTGTCTATCCTAAAATACTTTACTGAACATTAAGGGAAAAATATACCCCAGGAACACTATAACAAAAGCAGAAGGAGTCTGTTCTGTAAATTATCTCTGAATGACTGACTGGGCTGCCATATCCTGTCTGATTGCACATGCATTCCATCCTCCAAGAGTCTTCACAGCTTTCTTGCCTGGATTTTTAACTTCCTAGTTCTCCAGCTGCCTTCCACTCTCAAATGCAACTTCCTAGATTTTTTTAAAAGACAACTGGCATATACTAAATATTAGCCAAGATAAGAAACAGTAAATACTGGAAATTCATGCAGGATGTGGGTGATCCCTTCTCTCTGTAACAGCTTTAAGTCAAACAATGAAGTTGTTTCTGTGAAGACAAAATTTAGTTCTTCCGCCAGCTCCATTACATTTAAGTAAAAAGAGGGAGGAAGAAAGAGCGACAGGAAATGCCAGTGCAAAGACTGGGCTCCATATAAAGTTATTCAATGCAATGCAGCACACACACCGTTACTGCAGGAAAGTAAAATGTCAGGATCAAAAGAGAATTAATAGTCTTAGCTATGTCATGGTCCAAAAGTGTGACCTGGTAACTCCTTCTGAACTTAAATTTTTCACCTGTGAAATATTGTTACTGACAAATATTTCAACTGTTTCATAGGGTTGTTATAAGGGCTAAGGAAGAAAATATAGAGACTTTAAAATCACAAAGTACTATACAAATACAAAGTGATATTATCATCTTGACTTTCGTTTGAGAGTATATCATCCTGAAGCAAAAAGCAAATACCTATCAGTATGAATTTTAAAGTTTTTCAAAGGGAAATGAAAATATACTCCATACTTTAATGCACTTGTCAAATTTTCTAGGTGAACTGAGAGAGAAGTACCTATATACAATTATGTGAAATGTCCTAAAAGAGCAAAAAACAAGTCACTGTCATTGACATAGACATTTATATTTGATATTTTCTAAGTGAATCATTAAGATAACCAAGGAATACCAATTTCGGATGAATGTCAGTTGAGTGTCATATGTAAAACTTTCAGTAAGTCCAGATGAGGAATAAAAACAGATGTAGTTAATTCACTTAGCTCTCTCCTCCCTTTCCTCCTTCTCTTCTTCCCTCCTTCCTTCCATTTCTGCTCCTCCTTTTCTTACCTTTCCTTTTTTCCCTTTCTTTCCTTCACTTCTCTCCATCTTTTCTTCCCACTTTATTAAGCACTCACTCTATCAGCAGAATTCAGGAACTGCTCTAGGGTTATGAAAAAAGTAGACGGCAAGAATCCTTGCTCTTAGATGGTTTAGAATTTGGCTGAGTCCATTGAAATGATTTATGATTTAGGTAAGAGGAGTTGTTTTGTCATTTATTTTCTGAGAACCCAGAAACTAACTTTCTTCTGTATGGAGGGATAAAGAAGGCATGGGCCTTGTTCTAAAGATTTCTATTTAATGTGATCTTAATTATAAGCTTTGAGTTGAGATAAATGAGGAAAATAAGCATTCTAGATTTTAGGCTTTTTTAGTCAAATAGTAGAAAAGTTTAATTTTTCATAGATCTCTTCTTATGCCCATCAGCTCTTTGAACAGCAAAGGACCTGACTGATAGTTTTAAGTGAAAACCAATAAAATGCTTATTCTTCCTTGGCTGCTCAAAGTGAAATAAACTCTTTAAAGAAAGATTGGTTTCCTTGCAAGCTCTAAATCCCTTTCCCTTGAGCATGAATATTCAGAATACTGCTCTTTCTTGAGCTAATTTAACTGATATTTAAGGAACTATGTGATGGTGACTTCCTTGTAAATGTCTTCCTTATCAGTGAGGTTTAAGATTCATTTATTTTACAGCACCTTAGTTTCCTTGCTTATTTTCTTTGCATGTGTTTTACTGTATATAGCCTTATATTAGTCATTAGTTATATGGATTGTAAACTATATTTATGAAATGTTTCAGCAATTATTATTCATTTATCCTCATAAAACTCTTCTTGGATCTGGATTGCCAGATTGTCATTGGTGTTTGAGTGAAAATTAAGAACATCTGTTTAATCAGCATTATTACTTCCCTGAATTTTCAAAGTACAACTGAGAACGATAGTTGTTTATTTTTTGGTTTTGTTTTGTTTTGTATGATATAGTCCTTTAGAGAGTACTTCAACTTGCAAGATAGTCTCAGCTTACAGGATAGATTTTTCCCACAGTAGTAAAAAAAATTTAAAAATCCCATCACAAACTGAACTTATCTCAATAAAGTTGCAAAAAGCATAGTATAAATCCTCAGCCTGCTACAAAACTTGCATATATTTTTATACAGCAAGTCTAGAATTTTTGCAAGATCCATACCCTGTGACCTTATTTTCCTAAGTATTATACTCATTAGAGAAAACTATTTGAGAATAATTAGATTTGGAGAGGTGAAAGATCTAATATAGGACCTTTATAAAACTTTTGTTTTTTGGGGGGGAGGGGTGCATGTTTTTACTGTTTGCTTATAAGTTGTACTTATAAACTAATCAAGTCACTTTAAAATACAAATATGCCAGAACTTAGTGGAATGAATCTTATTGTCCAAAAATTGTGATCATCATCTCCTAGCATCTTATTCCCATGATGCTGCCATCATCAGAACATTATGAAAATTCCTCTTTGGTAAATACCTTCAGGCCCACTTGATAGATGATACCAAAAAATATATCTTGTGATTCCATACTATGTGTTTCAAAAGTATATTCAATTACCCAAGCAAAAACACCTCTTTTTATTCATCAGTATTGGTTCTGAATAATGTTTGAGTAAGTCCAAATATTAAAAGCAGCGTTAATGACGTACAAAAGAATGTACAGTAGGCTCTGAAGGCCCTTCCAAGTAAGTAGTTGATAAACTGAGCAGTGACAAGAGTGATTAAATGATTCTCCTGTTTTCCAAGGTGACTTCTTAACTGAACAACCCATTGGGATATATGTTTTGTTTTGTTACATTTATTTAAAAATTAGGATAAGTATTTTATAATATATGAGGCACATAACCACCTTGAAGGATGTTTTAACATGATTCTGTGATAACTGAATAGTTAATCTCCCAAATTGTCATTGTTCTAATCCCTAGAACCTGTGGATTCATTATCTTATATGGCAAAAGGAACTTTGCAGATGTGATTAAGTTAATGATTTTAATAGGAAGAGTATCCTGGAATATACAGGTGGGCCCAATTATGTAGTCATTGGTCCTTCTAAGAGGGATCAGAAAGGTTTAAGTCAGAGAGAGAAGTTAGATGTTCAGAGAAAGCAATTATGACAGAAGCAGTGAGAGGAGAAGAGAGAAATTCAAAGATTTTGCACTGGTAGCTTTGAAGATAAGGAAAGGGGCCATGATCTAAGGAATGTGTTGGGGAGCTCTAGAGGCTAGTAGGAAATTTGATTTTTCCTTAGAGCCTTCTGAAGGGAGTATGGCCCTTGCAACACCCTTCAAATTTAGTACTGTAATGTTTATTTTATTTTTTTTCTTAGACATCTAAGATGTTTCTAATATACTTGCTATTATAAATAATGCATCATTATGCCTCTTGGTACAGATGATCCTTTAAATTTGGATATTTTTCTCAATGGTAAAAATATATGAAAAGTTTTATGTGATTTTAAAATATATTATCAAATTGTTTTCCTTAAGTATTTTACTATTTATTCACTGATTACATACAGGAGTTACATTTTTATTTTAGCTTCATGATCATTGTTTCAAATTTGGACTAATTTATAAGTTGTGAAATAGTACTTTGTTCTGAAAATGACTTTGTTTAATAACTAACAAGGTTTAACACTTTTTTCCCCCGTGGCTGTTTTGACTTGTTGAACTTCCTTTTGTGATCTTAGTACTTTTCCCCTATATTCTTTCAGTAGCACAACTGGCCTTCCTCTTTTACTACATTTTTACCTTTGCTACCAGAGTAACAGTTACAGAAACCATCCAAGCATGTCATTGCAAAAATAAAATAAGAAAAAGTTTGTAATGCCTCCATGCTAGCTATTAATTAAGGCTAACCTGCTTGAGTTGGTATTCAAGGTTTAACTCATCCCTTAGCCTTTCATATATTCCAGGTGAAGTTCACACTGGTATACATAGTCTTTAGGCCTTCTATTTTCCTCTTCCATCTCATTACTTTCTCCTTCTAAAGACCTTCTATTCAAATCTGAAATAGTAAAGAAACTATCTAATACCACCGCCTCCCTGAAGCTTACATGAATATACCTTTTATAATTAATGTCTTCTGTTTGTGTTCCTATTATCATTTATTTAAACCCCAATTTTAGCACTTTTCCTTCCTGTAAAATATTTTTTAGTGTCCAAATCTGAATTTACCATTCCATTTTGAGGTCATTGAAGTTAGGGACTATCCTTAAGCAATCTTTGATTCTACGTAGTACCCTAAGCAGTGGATAAATGTAACAAAATTCGGTAAATTTGTTTGAATTTAATTAACTTAGGGTTGTTTTGAAACTTGTGGAGAGTAACAATTCTTGGGCCCTTTAAATGAACGGTAGTGAACCCCAATTAACCTTACAATTAGAAAAAGTTACAATATTACTGTTGTTGATAGTCACTCATACGTAAGAGAGACTTTTAAGATAATAAGAGCATTAGGGAAGAAACAAGGGGCACATTACTAGGATTGGATAGAAATATAAAGAAGTCCTGTCCTCCTCATAATATATTTAGACAAATGCTGTATCCTTAACACTTTGTTCCCCACCCACACTCCCTGCTTTTAACACATACACACAGATCATCTTTCCAGTTACTCACTTCATTTGTTAGGATGGAATATTTTAAACATAGGTCTAGACTTGAGGTGGCCCAGTCATTTAATTTCATTAAAATAAATTATTATATTTAGTATATAAAATACTGTAAGTCTGTCTATTTACTGCTTTATATGACTTTGTTGTTGTTGTTTCTGTTTTTTAATTTTCAGGTGATTTGGGACTGAGCTGCAAGGGTTAACCTTGCTATGGGCTAAATTACTGTACCTGTTGACAGTGAGGTAAAGCAGTAGTATTGGTAGTAACATAATTATGTTATTAAGTGCATAAAAGTTAAGGTATTTAAGACACATTAAACAAGTGATGCTCTTATTTCATAAACCAAATTTAATCTCATACTTGGCTGTTATTTTATGATAGAATTACAACAATAGAGAGAATTAGGCATGAATGAAAGAGTATATCTTCATAAACAGATGCTTTGAATTTGAATTTAAAGTGAGTAAGGAACATCAAAAGTCAAATAGGAAAAATAGGGGAAATGGTATTCATTCATCAGAAGATTAGCTGAGATTATTTTAGGACTATGTGAATTGAGAGAATGACATCACACGTCTGGGGGCAGTAGAGGATTGCGTTTGGAATGAGAAGTCCTGACCTTGAGTCCGCTTCCATCAATGACTCACTGTGTGACCTGGAACAAATTATTTAAACTCTTGTATTCCATAGTTCTTACTTGTAAAATAATGGAAATTTATTTCATATACTATATAGTTGTTGAGAAGATCAATTTATAAAAGCCATGAATATATTTTAAATGTAAAACATTCCATATTTATAAGGTAGTGTTGTTATCTTGTAGTAGAGACTTTCCATTCTATCACACTGAAACTCTAGGTAGCATTGAACACCAGTCATTCATTTGCTTGTAAAATATTTATTGAGTGCAGGCATTGTGTGTGTTAGGTATGCAACAGTGGAACAAATGTAAAACCTGCTGTCAGGATAATTATGATATGGTAAGAGTTACTAGTTATCAAGCAAATACTAAAAATAAGAGCCTTCTTAACTTAACTGGCTCCACTTAACCCATTTGCTAGATTAGCAAATGTTTTCCATTCCCTCTATATAAACACTTTGATTGACTCTATTGTATGCTGAGTGCCCTGACTATATAATATAAATATATACCTAATATTTATATATAACATCCAGTATCTGCCAGGTACTATTCTAAATGCCTTGCATATATTAATTCCTCTCATCTTTACAGTAAACTCTTAATAGAGATATTATTTTCATATCCATTTTTCAGATGAGGAAACTGAGGCAGAGAGAGGTCATGTGACTTTTTCATTGTTAACAGAATTAGTAGATGGTGGATCAGGATACACACCCAAGCAGTCTGGCTCCAGTAACCCCTGGTCTTAATCACTGTGCAACACTGCTGGGAGACCTGCCCATTCCTTCTCATAATCTGAGTTGAAAGCTTATTCAAGAGTCAGTTATATTTGTTCCCAAACATGTTTATACCAGCTGAATTTTCTTTATTTCATAATTTAAGTATCATGTAAAACAAAATAGGAATGCAAAATACAAGTGAGATTTTTGTCTCTCTTTACACTAAATTGAATACTTTGTGAAGATTAATGAAGAGGGCTTTCTGAAAAAAAAAGCTGCTGAATCTGAAATGGGTGAAAACTAAAGGAATAGAAGTCCGTTGTAAAAATATAGAAGTTTACTGCAGTTGGGTTTCTCCCTAAGTGTCTTTATGCTCCCATTCTACTTAAAAATAAGTGAAGGTAAAATTTTCAAAAAAATGTATAATTCCAGTGAATAAATCCTTAATAAAATAAAATGCCTTGCCCTAGGCAGTTAGCGAATGAATGAATATTTGCATAATTAAATTGAAAATATTCATGTTTAAAGCATATACACATATAGATAATTTTTAATGATATGTGATTTAGCCAACTTTTTTGAGTAACCTACCAACTATCCTGGAATAAACATTCCCTAAACCTACATTTCCAAATATTGAAACTCTGGTTGGTGTTCCTGGGAGAGCTATGTGAGCTTCTATTTTTCCAGGAGGGTGACTCATGGTGTAGTCCATATAGTCAGATCATGGATCTTAGTGAGGACCATAAAAGCTGGATTGTGGCTACCAGTGTGTCCATGCAGAACTACCCGTTGTTCACAGACTAGATTTTTTATGCTTTACATGATCAACTCAGTTATTTCTTCCAGGACAACATAATGCAGTGGGAAAGAACCCTTGACTCTTTCTGAAACATTCTTTCTGTTTATATCCTTGTGTCTGTTTTTATCTCTTCATATCCTTGACATCTAACTTAATATCTTTCAGCCTCAGTGTCTTCATTTTAAATTAGGAATTTAAGTAAGTTGAGACATGGTCAGCTCTCAAAAAATATTAGTGAAATGGACCTGAAAACACTTTGGAAATTGTGAAGTACTAAATTGCATATTTTCATACTACATTGTTCATTCTGCAATTAAAATGCTTAGATCATGTCGTATGATGATTATAAATCTTTGCGTTCTATTAGATTCCAGCTCTTGACTCATAATTTTTGTACTAACATATGTACCTAAAACAAGTGTCTAGGTCTTGTCTTTCTAGTATATAGAAGGTAATTATTATATATTTTTTTAGTGTGTGAACTGACTAGAAATTCCCTACATTTAGCCACACATCTGGGTGGGAAAATTATATATAGAATATAAAATATTTATATACTTCTAGTTTTAGATGTTGGGGTAGAGACATTTTTGTTCTCCTCACTCTCTCAAAGGCCACTAAAAATATCAAAGTGGGCAAAAAGAGAAAAATATGCCTTCCTCAAGGAAGCAAGCAAACTGCCCAGACTTCAATGATACCAATTATGAAGTCCATAAATTAAATGCTGTAAACTTTGTCTAGATAATCAAGCCTACTGAGAGAAGACATTTTCTGCTTCAGTCCTCAGCTATATGGGCTATTCCCCTAGAAGCCATAGTTGAGAGTCTTTGATCAGAGAGAGCTTGGTTTTGGGGGGGAGGGGGGCTGTTAAAAAAATAGAGAATATCACCAGAGAGGTAACACATAACATTTTAGAAGGGCAGGGGAGGGAAGCCTCAGAGGGTCATTCTTCCAACCACGTCATTGCATTTATTCTCCACAACTTGGTCCCTAATCCCAGGTAGCATGTCAGAGGAGAAAGAGGAGGAAGTTGTTGGAACATTGCTATAGATAGGACTTATGATCCATAGATTCCTTAAAATAACCTGAGGGCAGATGTGCTCTCAATGTTAAGGAAGCAAGAGATATGGAAAGAAGATATTTGAGATAGTAACTGAAATTGCCTTGCCACTGTAAACTTCCCCAGCTAGTTTCTAGCCATCCCATTCACCTGCCATTCACTATTGGGCTACTAAGTTGGTTGCCAGCCTCATTGAAAGATGTGTAGTGATCAGAAAGGGACCAATGAATGAATTCCTGCATAAAAGTCACCATTTCCTCTTCCACGTGAGGAGGGGACAAGTAGCAAAAATATGTATTAAAAAGCTTGTATCACAAAAGAGTTATGTCCTTAAAGAAAAAAGTTCAGAGATGATTCAGAATAATTCAAAAAAGTGAATGAGACAGTAAAAGGAGAGGAAAAGAGACCTAGCAGAGTTCAGGAAAAAATGGAAACTAAAATAATTACAGAAATAAAATGCATACTAGAAACAACCAAAATAGAATACACTTCAATGAAAACAAACGCAAAGGCATAGATGCTAGGTTTGAAAAATTCTGACAAAATGAAGTGAACAATATGCAGTTATTACAAATATGAAAGATAGACGACAATGAAAAGAGAGGCAACATATACAAAATTGGTGTTTCTGAAAAAGTGAACATAAAAATGTATCAGAGGAATGGAAGGGAACTTCCTCAACATGATAAATGGAAGTATGAAAAAGTCACAACTAACATCCTCAATGGGGAAAGATAGAAAGCTTTCCTTCTAAGATCAAGAACAAACAAGGATTCCCACTGTCACCATCGTTATTCAACATTGTGCTGGAAGTTCTAGCCAGAGCAGTTAGACAAGAAAGAGAAATAAAAGGCATCCACATTGGAAAGGAAGAAGTAAAACTCTCACTGTTTGCAGATGACATGATACTACATGTTGAAAATCCTGAAAAATCTACAACAAAGCTAGTAGAGCTAATAAATGAGTATAGCAAAGTGATAGGTATAAGATCAACACCCTAAAATCAGTAGTGTTTCTATACACTAGTGATGAACAATATGAAGAGGAAATCAAGAAAAAAAAATTGCATTTACAAAAGCAACCAAAAGAATAAAATATTTAGGAGTAAATTTAACTAAGGATACAACAGGCCTAAACACAGAAAAGTAAAAGAAATTGCTAATAGAAATCATGGAAGACTTAAATAAATGGAAGAGCATGCTGTGGTCATGGATTGGAAGACTAAATATAGTTAAGATGTTAATTCCACCCAAATTGATTTATAGATTCAATGCAATACAAATTAAAATCCCAACAATTTACTTTGCAGAAATAGAAAACCAATAACCAAATTCATTTGACAAGGGCAGTGTGCCCCAAATAGCTAAAAACATGTTGAGGAACAAAAATGAAATGTGAGGTCTCACATTACTTGACTTGAAAGAATATTACAAAGCTACAGTGGTCAAAACAGCATGGTACTGGCATAAAGATAGATATACCTACCAATGGAATTGAACTGAGTGTTCAGAAATAGACCCCTCATCTATGGACAATTGATTTTTGGTAAGACAGTCAAGTGAACCCACCTGGGACAGACCAGCCTCTTCATTAAATGGTGTTTGGAAAACTGGCTATTCATATGCAAAAGAGTGAAAGAGAATCCATATCTCATACCCTATGCAAAAAGTAACTCAAAAATGGATGAAAGACCTAGACTTTAGAGTTAAGATCCATAAAAATTTTAGAAGAAAATATGGGAAATATCTTATAAATCTTGTATTAAGAGGTTGTTTCCTAGACCTTGCACTCAAAGTATGAGCAATGAAAAAAGAAATAGATAAAAGTGATCTCTACAAAATTAAACTCTTTTATGAATCAAAGAACTTTGTTAGGAAAATAAAAAGGCAGCCAATGCAATGGGAGACAATATTTGGAAACCATTTATCAGATAAGTGTTTAGTATCCAGAATATCTAAAGAGATTGTACAACTCAACAACAACAACAAAAACAACCCAATTAAAAAATGGGGGAAAAGATATGAAGGGACACTTTTTAGAAGAGGAAATACAAATGGCTAAAAGACACATGAAGAAATGCTCAACTTCACTGACTATTAGGGAAATGAAATCAAAATGAGATATCATCTCCCATCCACTGGAATTGCCATTATAAGAAGAATAAGAAAAAAAAGAAAATGACAAGTGCTGGAGAGGATATGGAGAAATAAACACACATATCCACCGTGGTGGGAATGTAAAATAGTACAACTGCTCTGGAAGGCAGTTTGGTGGTTCCTCAGGAAGTTTAAGCATAGAGTTGCTATATGATCCAGGAATCCCATTAAAAGGTATATATTTGGAGGAACTGAATGCAAGGACACAAATGGACATTTGCACACTGATGTAAAGTAGCATTATTTATAATTGCCAAGAGGTGGTACCAGCCCAAATGCCCATCAGTCGATGAGTGGCTAACAAGCTGTGGTATAGACACATGGTGGAATATTAGCAACTGTAAGACAGAATAAAGTCACAAAGCATGATTTAATTTATAAAAAAATAAACAACTTGGATGAACCTTGAGTACATTGTGCTGAGTGAAACTAGCCAGTAAAAAAAGGACAAATACCGTATGGTCTCACTAATATGAGCTAACATTAATGAGTGAACTTTGAAAGGTAAAGTTAAAAGCACAGGTTACCAGGAGAAAGAAATAGGGTAGAAATTGAGCATTTGGTGCTGAAGAAATACAGATTGTGCAACAGGACTGATTGTAAAAATTCAGAAATGTATAACACAGTACAGACTGATGGTAGCACAGTAATGTAAGTACACTGAATGAAGCTGAATCTGAATATGGTTGAGGAAGAAGGGCTGGGGGCACATATGAAACCAGAAGGAAAAAGGGAGGATAAAGTCTGAGAGGGTATAATTTAGGAATGCCTACAGTCGAATATGATGGTATTAAATGTACAAATATAAAAGCATTTTTGCATGAGAGAGAATAAATGAATTTCATCATTGCTAGGTTTTGGAAATGGGCTGGTATGGAGGGAAAAATAGAGTCAATGCAAGCTAGAGTCTGTAGTCTACAGTAATATTGTAATATGCTTCCACTGAGTGTAACAAAGGCACTCTGCCAAAACTAAATGTCAACAAGTGGGGAATACAGGGAGGGGTGTGGATTCTTTGCAGAAGAAAAGGAAATGTCTTCATATAGATTATGGTGATGAAGACATGTTTATTTACTTAGGTGGGATTGTATGATGTGCAAATAAAACTGCTTAAAAATAAACAGAGAGAAACAAGTGTTAGAGAAAATGTGGAGAAAGAGATGTACATATTTACTGTTGATAGGGAAGCTAGGAGGTGCAGCCCTTCCAGAGGGCAGCATAGTGGTTCCAGAGGAGGCTAAGGGTGGGATTGCCATATGGTCCTTCAACCCCATTGCTAAATATATACCTGGAGGAACTGAGAATGGGGACTCAAATTGACATTTGCACACTGGTGCTTTTTCCTAATTCACAATGGGTGGAGGTGGCCTAAGGGTACAAGAATTGAGGGAAGGAGGGGGAAACTGTGGTATATACATACAATGGACAATTGAGCAGCTGCAAGAAGGAATGAAGTTGTGAGGCATACTGCTAGGTGAATAAAATTTAAAGACAGTATGTTGAAACAAATGGCAGAAACAAAAAGACAGATATTATCATGCTTCATTCAGTCCAGAGCATGGGTTATCAGGTTGGGGCCTTTTGTAAAGGGTTCTAGATTGTAAGCGCTTACAACCATTACATGTATTCAGGAATTGTAACCTTTCTTTCTCAGTTCTGAGATACTGAGCTATTTGAGTATAACCTGATTGCTTCCTGAAATTTTGTATGTATGTAACACCTGAGGCTCAAGAGTTAGCGCACTCACTGAAGCTATGAAAGTAAGCATTATCCCATAGAGCAACTGTTTAAAAAGTTGAAAAAGTGATCAGAATTCAACTAAAGATATGAATGAAACTGATTTGAATAGGACTAAGGTAATACAGAGTAAAGGATGATATGGTCCAGATTTTAAAACTTCAATTTCTGTTTGAGACCAAAGGAAGGGAGGTTTGTTTGGTGCAAAATTTATATTTTGGGTAGCACATTATCTAATTTAACTTGTATGATCAATTTATTTGAACACCATAATTGCATGAAATCTTGAATAGGGCGTGATATCCTGTTGGTTTGTACAGGTTAGTGCAATGCTCTAATATATCCCAGAGTAATTTGGGCAGAGAATAAAAAAGTAATTGCAAAGTTCCCTTGGGGGATGAGGAGAAAGGAGGAAATATTCAACTTCCCTGTCCTGGTATTTTCTCAAGCAGTGGGGACAATGAGTTTTATAGGCTGAGTCCTCAAACTTGGGGTTTGCCCCTGTGAAACTTACTCCTGCAAAGGATAAGCTAAACATATTGATAATTATACCCGAGTCACCCTTCCCCTCCCCAGAACCTCTTTTGTTGCTCAGGTGTGACCTCTCTCTCTAAGCCAACTTGGCAGGTGAACTCACTGCTCTCCCCTCTTTATGGGCCATGACTCCGAGGAGTGTAAATCTCCTGGCAATGTGGGACAGGACTCCTGGGAGGTAGAACCCGGCATCATGGGATTGAAAAAGCCTTCTTGACCAAAAGAGGCAAGAGAGAAATGAGACCAAATAAAGTTTTAGTGCTGAGACATTTCAGAGTCAAGAGGTTATCCTAGAGGTTATTCTTATACATTATATAAATACCCTTTATAGTTTGTGGTGTATTGGAGTGGCTGGAGGGAAGTACCTGAAACTGTTGAGCTGTGTTCTAGTAGCCTTGATTCTTGAAGATGCTAGTATAACCATATAGCTTTTACAATGTGACTGTACGACTGTGAAAACCTTGTGTCTGATGCTCCTTTTGTCCAGGGTATGGACAGATGAGAAAATAAATAAGGATAAAAATAAATAAATAATAGTAGAGTATAAAGATTAAAAAATCGGGTAGATTGAAATACTAGTGGTCAGTAAGAGGGAGGGATAAGAGGTATGGGAAATATGAGTATTTTCTTTTTTCTTTATATTTCTCTTTCTGGAGTGATGCCAATTTTCTAAAAATGATATGGAGATGAATACACAACCATGTGATGATATTGTGAGCCACTAATTTTGTACCATATATGAACTGTATATGCATGAAGATTTCTCAATAAAAATAATAAGAAAATCCTGGCCCATGCACTTCCCCAAAACAAACAAACGAGCAAAACAAACAAAGGAAAAAATAAACAACAAAAATTCCACAAATGATGCTACAATAACAGGATACTCACATGATGAAAGAATGAAACGTGATCCCCGCCATATAGCATACCAAAAATAAATAAATAAAAAGAAATAGTAAAAAATGCAAAAATCAAAAGAATGAATTCTTTATAAAGAATAAATTCTCAAATTGAAAGTTCATACTATGTTTAAGAGAAATTTTATATAGAACAAAGAATGAGGTATTTTAGTAGTCTGCTAAATTTCAAGGATAAGGAATCAATTATATGAACATTTAAGCACAAAAAGCAAGCTACAGATAAGGCGGAAATAGGTTAGCCTCCAGTTTCCAGGTGAAAACTTAATATCAGAACCAGAGAAGCAATTTCTACAAAATTCCGAAGGAAGGGAAATGAGACCTCAGTTTTATTTTCAGTCAAATGTAATGTCATAAGGGTGACATTCTCAAATAGGCAAGGATCTAGAAAATACACAATCTTGAGCTCTTTTTTAAAAACATACATAAACATACACACGCAAGCCAAAGATGAGTCAATGCCAGTAGCTGAAGGATGGAGAAATCCTGATTTTATGAAGGTGGTGAGCATCAAAGTTATTTAATTATGGATCAAAAATAGAAGCTTGAGGAATTATAAAATAGAATATAAAGGTTATAAACTGTGATAATATAATCATAGTAATAACAATGATTCGGGATGAGGGGAGGAAATATTGTTAAATGACAGTTAGCTAATTTCCTTATATTTAAAGCATGGAGTTAATATCTAGTACCTAATGTTGAAATAGATAATGAAAAATAATCCAACATTCTAAAGGTTTTTTTTTTTTTTTTTCAAATATGTAGTGCCTTTTCAGGAAAGAAAACATTATATTTTATGTTTAAGAAACATTTAAATGAATTTCACTGATTCCTTCAGTTTTTAGTTCAGTTAAATTAAATGTGAATTTAAATGCAGTTTCTTAGTTAAATTCTGTATGAATAAAATATCACATTGAGAAATTAAAAATTACATATATTATTTGTATCCACTTTTCCTAAAATTAATATTTATGTACGTTTAAATCTCACTGATCCATCTTTCTATCTTCATAAATATTGAGATATGTCTGGAATGATGTTATTTGATGTTAGAGGTGATTATTTCTTCGTGTTAAAGGGGGTTTGGATCACTTAAAAATAAACTTTGTGTGAACTTTTCTGTATCACTTGAAGTTTTCATATGGGACATCTTGATAATACAATAAAGTCATTATTTTTAAACATTAAAGCATTACTACAACCTCTGTTTAGAATTTTTTCTGTTAGCTATTTCTCTGAAAAATACATATTTTGAAGTTAAGTATGAAATAAAGATCATAGGAACAATAAATTTTCTTTGATATTTTAATCTAAAAATCCATTTTCTCTATAAGTATATATTTCAAGAAAGCATTTATTATAGGCAGACATCACCTGGGGTTCCCAGGTAAAGGTATTTCTCAATTTATATATCCCATAACCCCACAGCTTACACAATTAGGAAGCATACAGTAGCTTATTAAAGCTATAAATAGAAGCCAAGCTTATTTTTAACAAAATAGCTTGACATAAATTATATTTTTTGTGTAAATGTATTACCACTCCTGCATCAATTTTATGAGGGCTATATGTAAGCTCCATTTGGTTATAAATTTAAGAAAACTGCAAGTACATCTGTGAAGCACTGAGGCATGTATGGGTATAGAGTTTTAGGGTCAGAAATCCTTTTTCTAGTGAAATGTGTAGCTCAATGGTGTTTAACTTTTGCATTGAACCAAAATGCAAACTATTCAGCTTGATTCTTTGCTTTGAGGGGGACAAAGTATTTTCTGTCTCCTCTTTTTTTCTCTTATTTTTAAAGAATGCACTATTATAAAGCAGAAACCCTGGGGGAAGCTTCATTTACCAGGTATAGATTCCATGATTCTTAGACGCCTTTCCACAGCCATAACAGCACACTTGAAAGGCAAGAGGTCCACTACGTGCTCTTAATAGATGAGCCTGGATTTACAAGTAATGGCGTTGGAATCCATGCAAAAAAGCAATACAGATTTGGAAACAACTATTTTAAGATTACTGCATCAGAGTAACTTTCAGTTAAAGGAAAACTTTTTTTCTGTAATGTTTCTAAAGCTATAACACTTTACCTAACTGTGACAATAGAACTTTCCTCAAAATTATAGTCAACTGAGTGATCTTAGTATTCAAAATATTTTTCTTACTAAAACAAGGAATTAATCTCTACACAGGGCAATTGACTACTGTAGGAATGAATTTGCATGGCTTTGTTCTCTGAGGTCATGGTCTTTTTCAGGATTAAGTGTTGTTTTTTTTTTCACATGGGCAGGCACCAGGAATCGAACCCAGGTCCTCTGGCATAGCTGGCAAGCATTCTTACCTGCTGAGCCATCATGGCCCACCCAGGATTAAGTGTTTTTAAGTGACTTTTGCACAGCAGATGAATGGACATTAAAGTGGCTTTGCATGTCTGAGGATACTGTCTCTTTAAATTGTCTGTATTGTGTATTGAGAATGGCAGCAGTGATTACTTAAAAGCATTATAAAATTTTTGAATTTTAAGAAATTCTATAAAGGACATTTGTGTAAATTACTTTAAAAATACTCAATGGTATAAACAGAACAATTTAATTTTTAAATGATGGAAAAATTTATTAATCAAGGGGAGGCTGCATAATACTGTATTAAGCACATGGGCTGTTGATGGCACATCTTGGTGTGAATCTGGTATGTTTACCTATTGGCATTCTAACTTTGGTCTTTTTTCCTAACTGCTCTGACCTTTAATTTACTCAATTAGACAATGAGGGATTATATTCTTCTTATCTAATTTAGAATTGTTGTAAAATAATATTTTTACAGTATCACTTTGTGAATATTATGTAATGATCATTGCACTGCATGAGAAACTATAGGAATCATTCCCTAGAAAGTAAAGGAAAAAGTGTTATTTATTTTCACCATGAAATAATGCCATGCTGCTTTTGAATCATAGGGCTTTATCATATTTCCACTTTGTAGAATATATTATAATAAGTTCTAGTAATGTTTTCTGGGATCACTTTCAAAAAAGTGAAAAATATTTTTTTAAATAAAAATAGTAAAAAGAAAAGCCATGAATGCGAATCTTGGAAACTCAAAAATCTTGATCATTTTACTGAATAAAATATTCAAAACCAGTATGAAGGTAGAAATAAGTTATAGATTTAAGTGATTATATTTGCCTATGTAAGAGGACAATACAAGCAGATACAAGATGAATGGGACTCTTCAGTGATGCTGGGTATACAGTGTCACGATTTTCATTTTGTTAGGGTTTCTGGAGACATGTTTGATACATGTTGTGCTGTATGCCCTTCTAGCAAGTAGATTTTATATTTTCTAAGATGGCAGAAGAGATAATACATGTTGAAATAAAGCTTTGGAGAGAAAAAGTCTATTGAATAATGAAGGTTTTCATCTTTCTAAAATGATAAAGGTGAATATTTACAATTTTCCCGTAATTGTGAGCTATAACAATTTAAACTACATTAAAGAACAGAACTTTTAAAATGTAAAATCAACACAAAAGGAATAGGAAAGAAGACGTTTTAGGGAAGATGGACCCTGAAGTGAAAACACTGGCAATCTGGCAGTGAGGTGATAGAATCTATACTTTTTCAGGGTTTCAGTCACTCACCTGTGAAATAAATTGATTGGAATTATGATACCTTTCAGCTCTGAAATTCTGTGACCGTATAATGTTTTTCTTTCTTTATAACATGGGAAATACATCATTCCTGGACAGTTTTCTCTGTTTGTCAGAAGTAGCACCGTATACTGCCCAGTGTATAAGAATGGAGATCTTACAGAGTTAGAGAGAATTGTGTTTGAATCATCCTTACCTATCTTATAATTTCTGCCAAGTTACTGTAATTTGTTTTCTCATACATAAAATGTAGTAATTAATGACTACATAATAGAGTACTTGAAATGATAAAGGAGATATTATGTTTCTCAAAACCAGGATCCTAGGGCTCCATGGTGGGTTTCGGGAGCAAGTGGTTGAGAACAAAGGCCCTGGAGACAGACTGCCTGCAACTGAATCCCAGCTCTGCCACTTGCTCCCTGCAGTCCCTTGGGCAGGTTACTTATTCACCTAGTATTTCATGTTAAACCACCACATATATATTACAAAACAGAAGGATCCTGGAATGAGCTGAGACTCGGCATCAAGGGATTGAGAAAAACCCTAGAATGAGCTGAGAATTAACATCAAGGAATTGAGAGAACCTTCTCGACCAAAAGGGGGAAGAGTGAAATGAGACTAAGTGTCAATGGCTGAGAGATTCCAAACAGAGTCGAGAGGTTATCCTGGAGGTTATTCTTACGCATTAAGTAGATATCACCTTGTTGTTCAAGATGTAGTGGAGAGGCTGGAGGGAACTGCCTGAAAATGTAGAGCTGTGTTCCAGTAGCCA
>PVIY010014152.1:35193-57364 GCA_004026745.1 Myrmecophaga tridactyla | reverse complement strand
AGTGCTGAGATGAGGAATGCCGAGCTGCTTGGGCTGTGCTACGTTGAGCTCTCTCATTTAAGCACCAGCCAATTAAATCAAACATCATTCATTGCAGCAGACACGCCTCCTAACCGACTGCAGATGTAATGAGCAACAGATGAGGCTCACGTACCATTGGCTCATGTCCACAGCAACAAAACTAGGTGCCTTCACCTGGCCAAGTTGACACCTGAATCTAACTACCACACTTAGTTTCAGTTGCCCTTTCTGACTGGCTGTTTCTGTACAAGGCTGCCGACCCCACTATTTTAAACAAATTCACTGTCACGTCAATCAGATCTCAAGAAGTGGGATTTGGAGGCCTTTCTATTTTTTTTTTTTTCTCTGTTGCCCTCGTTTTTACAGGGGACAGGGAGCCAGATTTTGGAGGCAGAGCCTCTCCACTTCTCCATGGGAGTTTGAGCTGAGAAAAACCACATCCAGAGGTATCACTCACTGCTTGACATCACTTGTAAAAAAATTCCACTCACAAAGTCTATACATAACTGGTTAAACCAAACGCTTTTGACTGATGGTTGTATCGACTCGACCTCATTTCTACTTCAGAGACACCGGTGAACACTTTCTGTGTGTCAGTCTGGCTAAGACACTGGGGTTAAAAAGTGCCTATTCTCCTAGAGTGCAATCTAGTTACAGCACAGCATGCTCATTGCAGTGAAGAGAGCAGGCACGAGGCAGGAAACACACACCGATATTTATAACTGGAAGACTTGCCCCCTTTAGCTACTTAATGCAGCTGAAGGAATCTACCAGACTGATATCATCCTAAGCATTCCCCAGTACAGTGTTGTAAAATCAAAAGCTAATGATGAGGATGGTGGCTGGTGAGGGAGGATAAACCACTGTAGCATTTTGTGGACTGTCCATTTATTAAATACATCCTCTTTACATTTTGAGAGCTTTCTAGATTCTCCAATTATTACAGCAGTAAAAATCAGGCTCCTCTTAAGCAGCCTACCAAATGAGTTAATTAGGAAGTTCTGAATGTTATACAAGAAACACACAATTCGATTTGGATTGTTCACAAATAGCTCCTAAAGAATTCTGAGGCAAAAGGTAGCAGCTATCAATGAATAATCAAGAGAGCTCTTGTCATCATTGAAGACCACGAGAGTCTTACTTCTGATTATAGGACTCTGAATAAATCACGTGGAAAAACGGTAGATCTGTGTATGCTAATCATATATTGAAAGGCAAATAGATCCAGCGGATTAAATTGAACAGAGTAATTTGTATGTATTCTTTATTTTTGTTTAGCTGTTTTAACAAGCACCCCCCAGATTTACTTCAGCAAAAGAAATGTGAAAAGTGTATCTAGGACTATGTTTAAGTAAGAAAATTGAATTAAAGAGAAGGAGTTCCAAAGTTGTATAACAAATTTATGTTCTTGTGGATTGATCCTTCCTTCACAATGTGAACTCTTTTTCTTGCTTTCCAGAAGGCATTGGAGTTAGCCTCGCACCATCTGCTGGATTACATGAGGTTTTGCATATGCACTGGGTCGGCAATACGTCTCAAGGTAAAGCAAATGCTATTTCCTGGATATCTCTGGGATGTGGAAAGACATTCAAAATTCACATTTAACGTCTATTGCGCTGCTGGCTATGGCAAAGTACCCTTTTCTCTGGATTGTAGCATTTTCCAGTGAATGTGTTTTATCTTCCTTCTGTCCTCACTGCCAGTAAAGAGGACGCAAACTAGGAAAATTCCATTTATTTTTCAAATCTGATGTGTATAAAATGTGGCCTCTTCAAACAAATGGGATTTAGGAGACACCCTGAATCTCCTCCTCATATGTTTGCTTAGTTCATTATATCCACGGGGCTGAGAATGGGACAAAAAAATGTAGTTTGATAAGCTAAACTACAGATGTTTAAAAAAAATTTTTTTTCTGCTCTATCAAGTATCTTGTAAATAAAGAGGTACACATAATGGTTTAGTCTAACAAATGAACTCTGTCTGAAATAAGAAAGAGGCAGATATGTTTTGGTGGAGAAAAACATATGTTTGGTATTGATAAACTTATGAACATATTTAAAATATTAGGTTTATGGAAATATTAGCACCTGGAAGTGTAATAGATACTTTATTATACTAGGATAACTAACCTGACTTTGTGATAGAATTTCGTGAAACATTAAGGCAATGATTTGATTTCAGAGGGGGATGAATTCAAACATTGCTTCATCATTACATATCAACTAAAGCAGATAAGCATGGCTGAAAAAAATTCAAAGAAAATTTTCTCATTGGATGCACATGTCAGATTCTTAAGGTCATTGGTTAACTATTTAGTCTATTTTAAAGTTTGAAACCACTGGAACATTCATGTTGGAAGCAAATATAGTCGTTATTTCTCTGATAAAGATTTTGCCATTATTTATTTTTTAATTATTTTGCCATTTTGTGTCCATTATGGTGCTTGTAGAGAGTCTGCATTTCTAACTGCCCTTTAAGACTGAGAAACTTTAATACTTCCTATTTAGCTAACCAGTCCCACATTAACAAATAAGTAAAAGAAATGTATTTAAAACATCGATTCACTGCCTTACAGATTGTGAAGTCACGTAGAAAACACCCAGGCAGACTGCAAGCTGGCACTTTCTGTTCTTTTGTTTGTAAGGATAATAGGTCAGGAGGAACACAGCATGGGAGAAGATGCAAAGGTCCAGAGACAAGGGACATACAGAGCTGACAGCTTGCTGCAGTCTTGTTATACAAGATCAGTTGTTCAAGAAGAGATCTGTTAAGTCTCGCATTTGCTTCTTGTCTGTCACCGGGGTTGGCCACTGTAACAGATGCAGATGACAAGAGGAAGGCAACTGTAACAAAACAGAGCCTTGCATCTCAGGGAAACTTCTGTTATTGCCCCTTTTCATTTAACCTCAGCACTGGGTCCTGTTAGGCCATTTGGAGGCTCTCCAAACACTTCTCTCTCTCTCTCTCTCTCTCTCTCTCTCTCAGGCACTTTGATCCAGAAATGACAGCTTCATGTGACTTGGGGGAAATAGGAAATATGTGTTTGAATAACAATGGGTGAAAACTCTTGAATGAAGTCATTTCTAGAAGAAGTGTATTATTATGAGAGCGTTTAGTTAATTTGGGAGAGTAAAAGCAAATGGAACTATGAGCGATACATTTTATCATCAAGAAAACAGTTGCCATTGGCACATTTTAATTCAGTCACGGCAGCTCTAGCTGGCTCTTTATTTGTACCAATAGATGATGGGAAAGGAAATTTGCCTCTTCCTTCACCAGATACTTATTTTGAACCTCCTTTGTACCAGGCACACTACTAGACACTGGTGGAACAGCAATGAACTGTCAGGACACCTCACGGAGCTTACAATCAAATGAGGGAAAAAGACCAAAACAAAAGCAGATATGCTTTAACTTAATAAATAGCACTTTACAGTTGACAGGTAGGACAATTTGCCTTACAGTTCCCTGTAAGCTGAGCTGAGATGGCTCCTCCAGTTGTCCCAGAACTAATATAAAAAACACCATTTAAGGGTAGTGCCAGGTGGTTGTCATTTTAGTCCCTGATCAGCTTTTGTTGAACAGCATGTATTCATTTTCTGTGATAGGATGACACTCACTCTTGTTAATCCTTTTCCTTTCTCATTTCTCCAGCCTTGTTCGTTCCCCTTCCCCTCCTGTGTTCTGAGCAGCCTGCAGGTCACTAAGCAGATGGAACATTTTGATCCTCTTCTCTCAAGGTACCATTTCCTTCCTCACCTCAGAACCCCTTACCCTGGTAGCCTTTCGAGCACCTGTATATCAGATCCTTTCTTTACTGAGGTGTACGTTAGTGATATTAGCATCTCAGTTCTTATGTCTCAAGGGCATATGCTATAAAAGCCTCCAAGCTGAAAGTCAGAATTTCAGGTATAATGGGAAAAAGTAATGTGATGTTGGGCTTTCCTTTGCATTCCAGTTATATAAACAACATAAAATATATGAGAATAGAAGTCACAACAGTGGCTATCTCATGGGGAGAAAGGGGGTATCATCGACTGGGAATAGGCATAAAGGGATGATGGGGTGATGGAAATCTACTATTGTTTGGTGGTTTCATGGCTGTAACAATATGCAAAAATTAATCAAGCTGTACATTTGAGATTTGTGCACTTTATTGTATGAATGTTACATCTTGATAAAAGTTTTAAAAAGATAAGTCTAGTTAGGCAGGATTATATCTCAAAGTCTTCACATTCGTGTTGTCTATATATTTCTCTCTCCTGTTCCATTTTTCCCCCAATTTACATCAAAGCAGAAACAAAGTTAAAAAAAGTAAAACAACTGATCAGAAAGATGCAGATGCTTGCTTATAGACATTTTTTTGCTCCTAGAGAGAGAAGACGCTGGGTATGGGGAAGGGAGGAAAGAACAGTGATTCTGACTGGAGTCTTTGAAGTGAGGGTAAAGATATCTCCTCTGGAACCAAGTGGAAGGATTCGACTCCAAGCTGTTCTCAGGGATGTGCATGATCCTAAACCCCTTTTTAAAGGGTGGGGTCTCGTCCAGCTTAAGCATGGATAGGGCATGAAGAGAACACTAAGTGGAACTGAACAGAACTTTGAACCAGGGCCCCAGCACAGCTTCCACCCACCCACACTAGCGAGCAGCTGCCTCCTCACCTACCAGTAACTGAACATGCATTTATTGAGTATTTATTATGTGATGGGCACAGAAATAGGCACTTTGGCTACAAGATACAGTCTCTGCCCTCGAGGAATTAGTGATTTAGCAGGGGATAGGAGTCTCATGGAGCTATATACAAATCTAAATTAGATTGTGGAACATACTATAATGTAGAAAAAATCAATTGCCTTAGGAATACTCAGAAGGAGATAAGTGGCTTGGGTTAGGTATCAGGATGGTGTTTGGGATTTGCTGCTTGGAATGATCATGTCACAGCTGAAGTTCGTGCTTTTCCGTGCCCTCCCTCCCCCCTATGGGTCAATCACATTAAGCATGCAGCACCCACGACAGCGTTTCTCTAAGTGTGATCCTGAGAGCACCCACATGAGAATCACTTGGGGTGCTTATTTAAAATGCAGATTCTTGTGCCCTAATCCAGATTTACCTAATCAAAATCTCTGAAGTAGAAATGGAAATACAATTTTTCTACAAGCTTTCCAGGTGATCCCTACACTAAAACATTTAAGAGCATAGACCTCAGCCCCGAAAGGAGAAGCTTACACCTTGGCAAGCTGTGGTCAAGTAGAAGCACGGCACAGCCTCCTTTTACTTCCCCTTGTCCAGTGGTAGACTCTTGTAATGGCTGGAGCTTGTTTGGTTTGTGGACTCTCAGAGGCAGAAAACATGAAATACCAGGAGGTTCTCTTCTCAGGGGCCTTTATGGGTCTGCTGGAGCCTATCTTTGGTAAGGCTTAGAAGGCAAGGTCTGAAGCAACATTAGACCCCACTACTCCAGCCCACTATGCATGGCCTACGTTCATGGTCTCTATGCCTCCAGGGCTCTGCTGCTTGAAGTCAGAGATGGGCAATATCCCAGCATAGTCAGTTCAACCCCCACCCCTTCTTTCAGGGCCATTCATGAAGATCCCTCTAGCCTTCACTTCTAGCCTTGTCTTTGACTGTTCTCCCCCTCACTAACTTCACTCTGAACCGTTAAGGTCATTCCTGCTGTAGGGCCTTTGCACGTCCCTGGTGAAATCTTTCATTTTATTTGGCTCTCTACTCATATGTTACCACCTGAGAGGCCTTCCCTGAATGCTCTATCACTCTCCTATTACCCTGTTTTAGCTTTTATTTTCCATGTCTCCATTGACACCTAACATTGCATTACATCGTTGTTTTTTAAATTGTTGCTACTCTCCACACTCCCCCAGA
Source organism: Myrmecophaga tridactyla (assembly GCA_004026745.1). Classification (NCBI taxonomy): domain Eukaryota; kingdom Metazoa; phylum Chordata; class Mammalia; order Pilosa; family Myrmecophagidae; genus Myrmecophaga; species Myrmecophaga tridactyla. The sequence continues at coordinate 51,463 of PVIY010014152.1, read as the reverse complement.
ATGTAAACCTCATGAGGATAGAGCCTTTTTCTTGCTCATCTCTGTATTCTCTGCCTGCTATGAAAAATACCTGGCACATGGTAAGCTCTCCATAAATGATAGGCACAGATTGACTGGGTAAATATTTGTTCATAAAGGGGTCTTTGAAAATCTCTTGGCCCATGTCATTCCCATTCACCTAGTAAAGGGAATCCAAAATTTGATGAAACAATAGTCACTTTATGTTGCCCTCACACATGCTCACATTTAGAGCACATTATACTTGAAATTAATAACATGATACCAGTGCAGTGCACATATGTGAATGCTTCCTGGAGAAATATTAGTCCCATTACAGAAGGGTCTTGAAGAATGGATAGTAACTCAGCGTGTAAATCTGGAGATGGAAGGTGGTTCATGTGGTCACAGGGTATTCAGGGAAGCAGGAACAGCATGAATGAAAGCATGTTATATTTTAGGAACTCAGATTAGCCACAGATGACTAGAGATAAGGTTTATGGAAGGATCTGGAAAGAGATGAGGGTGATAAAGCCGAGTTATGAATAGCCTTGTCTATTATGCAAAGTACTTTACTCTCATTCTAATTTTGTAGAAATGATAAAATCGAAGGCATGTAAGTGGAGAAATAACATTGTCATGCCTGTGTTTTAGAAGAATAATACTAGCAGTGGGTGGTACAGGAACTGGAACAATTATATTGGAATTAGGGAGGAGAGTTAGGAGGCATCAGGGAAACTTTCCTGCAGTTTTATCAATAGAATTGGGAGATAGTTTGGGTGAAAAAGAATAGCCATAAGAAAGCCACTCAATAATTCTGTCTTCTCCTCTGGGTGTGGGATGGGTGGAGGAACCCACTGACCAAAATCTGCTTCAATGTCAACAAAGGGGAAACTGTAATTACTAGTTTTAAGGAATTTATAATCCAAGGCTGGTGACAGATAAAGCACAAAAATATTTAGACAATGGGAATACAGACAACCAATTGTTAATGAATCAGAGATATAGCAGATAGGATTATTCAGGTACCTAGTAGGTTTTTCTAAGTGAGAATCTGATTAAATATAGAGCAGAGATTTAAAGGGGGGTGTCAGTTAAGATAATTAACTTGAATGTAAGGAGAAAAATACATGAACAACTGATTTAAAATATGCATTTGTACCAACTAACAACTATTACTAACTGGTAGAACTAACATCATGCCACACTTGTTCTACCCTCATTGAGATAATTATTTTTAGGGCTAGCCAGAAAAGGTCTTATTTTTCTCCCTGACTCACTTGGTAGTAACAATAGAATTGAGCAAAAGGAATAGAGATTCATTTGATAACTAGCAGGCAAGCAGGTAGAAATAGTGGTGGCAACTGCTTGCTCTCATCCTGTTCTTCTTCACCCTGTCCCATGGCCAGACATTGGGGACATTTTCTGCTGGAATGCACGAGGCTGGTGACGGATGTGTACCTAAAGCTGTGGCAGGTGCCCTTGCCGAGGGTCCGGTTCACGGAGCACAGGGAGGGGCAGGAGGAGCAGAGCTGTGTTTCTGGGCACATGAATGTAGCACGTCAGCTGCACCAACTGCAATCTGTGATCATCTAAAAACTCCCCTTCCCAGCTTCTGAATATCAGAGGTGAGGGTTTAACACTCACTGATTTTGCATTCCTAAGAGCCACTCAGAGAAGTCAGGACTTGTATTTAGTCAAGGTTTTTCAAAGAAACAGAATCAGCAGGATAGATAGAGAGATTTATCATAAGGAATTGGTTTATGAGATTGTGGGGACTGGCAAGTCCAAAAACTCCATAGGGAAGGCCACAAGCTGTAAACTCCCATAAAGGCAATGTTGAAGCCCTTAGTCTGAATTCCCCGGGGGAAGCTAGCTGGCTGGAAATACTGGCAAGAGCCAATGCTTAAATTGAGTCCTAATTTCTCTTTCGACCTCTGAAATTCTCAGTTCTGGCTTTTAAAACCTCTAAGTAATTGGAGGAAGACTTTTCACATTGCTGAGGGCAACTCTCCTTTGTTGATTGCAGATGCAAATTTCATCTCCAAATACCCTCACTTTAACAAGCAAACCAATGCCTTACCAAACAACTGGACATGGTAACCTAACTAAGATGACACATGAAATTAACCATCACAGAGCTCAACTGATTTATCTTTTATTTAGGAAGACAAAGTTCAGTATGTCTTATACCTAAAAAAATTTATTGGTTAATTGCTAGAAGTCTTGAACGAAATAGAATTTAGAACAATGAACAATATGTGCAAGGGGCAAAGGGGGATAAGGCCCAGGTCCTGCCTTAGGAAATTTACTATCCAGTACAGATGACAGACTCAGAAATAAGAGACCTAGTAAAAGGCTTGACATGGTGATTCTCTTCAAATGAGGTATAAACAAAGAGCTATGGTAATACTGCTGAGCTGAGTAATGAGGAAAGGCTTTATGGAGGAGGTTACCTTAGAGCAAGGTGTTGAAAGGAAAGAGAATAAGAACTAAGGCTGATGGGACAGTACAATTGCCATGTGCAGGTCAGAGATAATGAAGGGCTAAAGGAGGTCACAAATCAAAAGTGTGTTTAGGGAATGGCCTATAGTTGCATGGGACTGTGTGGGGGGTACCTATGATTAGACTTTTTATCTGATTTGAGAGCAAATCAGATACCACTTCTGAGTGCCAAACATGGCAAAGACAGGATCGAAAGCATAATTTTAGGTAATTCTATTTAGCTTTATATTTTGTAATTCCATATGTCAATACAGGAAGGTCTACTGATAATACTAAATAATTTTCAGGTTCCCCATGATTCTGTGAGAAGGCATAGTTTCACATAATTGTATGGCATCCCATTATGAGCATTCATTACCTTCAAATTTTTAAATTGAGTGGCGGTTAATTGCTCTCCTCACACCAGGCTCCCAGGTATAATCATCGGTGGTTGTTTTCCATTCATCAATAATGTTCATTGTGTTGCAGAAAATTGGTTCATAAATATTTTCTGAAACTCTTTTTTCAAGCTTCTCTTATTGCATTGGGAGACACGTACAAAGAATAGATCCTTTGCCTAAAATGTAATAATTAATTTTGCTCTTCTTGCTGGATATTTATGATTCTTGCTTTGTAAACTCTTAAATGTTACTTTAGATTTAACCATGGTCTGAGAAGATTTTTACAGGATCAAGCCCTGCTATTTGGAAGGCTACATGTGCTTCCAATATTCTCTTTGTAAGGATTATGGGTACAGATGTCATCCCTTAGCTATGTGGGAAAATCAAGTTCTGCTTAATAAATAAATTTTAAAAATGTCAGTGAAAGTGGGAATGGAAGATGAAACTGTTGCTCACTCAAGCCATTATGGACATTATGTCACATTGTCAGGAAAAAGAACAAATTCAGGGTGCTGCCAGTAAGAAATAACGACAAGGTAAAGACAAATCTAGGCTGTGGTATTAAGGCTCTTTGTTAAGACTTTTGTAATGATTAAGGTGCCGTGTAAATCCTCTCAAATAAACAGAGGGTTATAATTGAGTTGAGAGAGAGAGAGAAAGAGAGAGATGCTCATCTCGAAAAGAACTATGGATGTGGCTTTTGGTACTATAGTGTTTGGAACTCACAATGTTTTGAGATAGTCACATTGGAGAAAGCACTGCCTGCTGACTGAAAAAGCCTGAGATCAAGGTCCCCCAGCATTTCTAAGGCAGGAGTTAGACTTGAAAAACTGCTCAGCCTCTAAAAATAGTATATTTTCAATGCTGTCTCCTTAAGTGGCCAAGGAGGATGCTGGAAAAGAAGGCAAATGGGGCTGCTATTTTCAAGAGCAAAACTAGGGCCCAAGCGAGAAACCATCTCTACCTCAGAGTAGAGAGATCTGGCAACATGTACCCAGTGCAATTTCAGAATTTCAATGGACCAGTGACTATTATGCACCTTCGTTCTCCTTTTATAGTGTTGATTAAATTTATTTAATCCCTATTCTACCTTTTAATGTTGGGTGTGTGATAGATAACTTGTCATTTAGGAGGTCTCTGGATCAAGAGGAGCTGCATTTAGACTTGATGTAAATAATGAGATCATGAACTTTTTGAACCTGAGGCTGTGATTAGATGAGACTTTTTGCCTCTTTGGATGACGATGAGTATATTTTTTATATATGGGAAGAATATGAATACATGTAAACAATGTAGTAGACTGGGAAAGTTTGTTTGATTGTTCAGCAAACATTATCCCCCGCCTTCACTTCCCCGCCCCGTTGATGTTGGACTTAGCTATATGAATTGCTTTGGCCAATGGGAAGGTAGTGGACATGAGAAAAGCAAATGTTTGAAATATACATGACATAAGCAAATGCTTGAAAATAGGTGTGTCTGCTATTTCCATGAGCAGAACATGCTCTGAGGAATCGACTGGTCCCAGGTAAAGAGAGAAATGTGGGGCAGAGTCTCCCTAGCTTACTTGCACACCTGCAGCTTGACATTGCCACCGCAGCCAACTTCAGACCCATAAGTATGAGAATGAAAGTTTATTGCACCATGCCACTGAATTTAGGGGTTGTTTTATCGCGATAGCAGACTGATACAATCCTAGATCCCGTGCAGCATGCTAAGTACTTAATCGTTATAGAAGTCCTGTGAGGTGTATTATTAGCTTCATTTTGCACAGAACTGAGGTTTAGAGAAGGGAAGTAATACAGTGTAGCTTACAGCCAGGCCTGACTGATTACACAGTTTTCCTCTTAATCCTGTCCATGACTTTCATTGTTCTGGAAAATTCAGTTTTGCCCTTTACTCTCATTCCCCCCAAGCCTGCTTATAACAGATTTTCTGATTTTTAGTGTACTCACTCAGTGGACACGATGAGAAGGCTCTCTGCCCATTACTGTTTTTAACCTGAGTCAACCTGATGCTAACCAGGGTTGCCGGACTGTGAAGGTGACAAAAGTAGTGCTTGAACTTTGTAGCTGCCTCATTCTATGTTGTCATTTTTGTCCTTAGTAAAGTGTACTTCATTCTCAATCCTCAAATACGTTTTTTTATTTCTGAATTCTTCTCAAATCACAAAGAAAAAAGATCTGAGATATTTACTTGGTGAAAGAAACTCACCGACAATGTGTGCGTGCGTTCCTAGTTACTTGCGTTTTATCTTTCATTCTAAAAGTGGAATTTAGAACCTTGTATTCTTTCAAATATACCTGAAGTAAATGTGAGTAGGTTAGAAAGACTGTGGGGGCCTGGAGAGGACCTCGTGACCCCTGAAATACTATGAAGAGTAAGATTAACTTAAAAAAGAATAGTGGAGGTTGGGAAGGAAGGAAAGAAGAAATGAAATGTAGATTTGCACTCACTGTAGTTGCTGGCACTCTACATGTGTCCTGGTGTAGCCTATAGGCCAGCCAGATAGAAACCACAGCACAAGAGGGCCATATGTATCTACTTTATCTCCTATGGAAGCTGAACCTTGGCTGAAATAGTCAGGTAAGGGTCCCTCTTGGAAACCCTCCTCACCCAGAGAAAATTATTTAAGCAATTCTTAGAAAAAGTCCTTTAACTTGCTATATAGCAAGTTATACCTTATAGTGATTGCAGTCCACTTTTAAACTTCTAGGTTTTTCTTCACGAAGGAAACGGGAAAATTCTCAGCCAAATGAAAAAATTTCCCCAACCACAGTTGGGGGCAGAATCTTTTTGTACAATATGATTCATGGCCTTCTTCTGGGAAGATTTTAGCATTTCTAATAAAACACTAAATGATTTTCTGAAATCTTTATGAGAATTAATGGGACTAAAATTTGTTCCTGGAAAACCTGTTACCCACCAGCAGCCACCCACTGTGGCATGACTCTAGTGATCTTTGGCTTTCTTTTTCTTTTTGTATTAGGTCTAACCAAGGTTAGTCAACCTTTCCTTCTAAAAATGTCATTACCAAGACCAAATCTTTAAATTGGCCTGCTGATTAAATTGGCCTCGTAATAGCAAAGTTGCAGCACAATTTTTGTTCTATGTGTGTAAACGCGAAGATTTTAACTGGACATGTGCCTATATTTTCCATTAGAAATTTCCAGTCATGGAAAGATTTTTTTTTCAACACTTGCCTGGAGTAAGTAGCCTTGTGCCATTCAGGACTATGTATCCTTGTTTAGTGGTTCGCCCTGTTCTTTTCGCAGGCTAATATTTGAGGGGCTGAATTCTGGACGGGTGGATCCCATGTTACGTGGTAACATTTGCAAAATGCCTGATGTGAAATAGTTATTCAATCAAAGATATTCTCCTTCGTTATTTTCTCTGTCTTTTCTTCCTTCCTTTTCATTCCCTCTGCTCAGCAACTACTGCTTTAAAATGCTTTTAAAATAAGTATTCCCCCCAAACTTAGACTCTTCCTTTTATGCTAAAAATTTTCTCAAATTCCACTTTAAATATTGCTTTCATGAACTGCTTTTTTTGGGGGGGAGGGTGTATCGTCTGGGAATCGAACCCGGGTTTCCCGCACGAAAAGGCGAGCGTTCTACCACTGCCCCACTGTGCACTCTCATGAACTGTTTTTAGCAGAAAGTTATTCTTTCATTATACTCCATTAACTATGATTTTCTTAATGTACTTTCTCTCTATCTGGTGGCTGATTCTGCAGGGTTTTTTCCCCTATTGGAATTGAGTATGCTTGTTCCTTTTCTATGAGTGGAGTTTGTGGCTGTGTGAGGATAAAATCATACGAATGTTTGGTTCTAATCCTTTTAACTGAAAGAATCTCATAACTGAGGTCAAAGCTGAGAATAGAGCCCACCCCACTGGGCAGAGACATGGATGCCAGTACTATCCAGCCCCATTAAATCCTATCCCCTATGGTAGGAACCCAGGGTTGTCCTTTTATCATTTCATGTCCCCTGTCATTTTGTACAGGCTAAAATCACACTTAATCATCACAGGCAACTGGAAATATGGGGAGTAATATCTTCATTTTGTGGAAGGGAAAGTTAATATTCAAGGAGATCAGGTCAGCTTCCCAAGGTCATATGTCAAGTGAGCAGAAGAGAAAGATTCCCACACTGCCTGACTATGGAGTCCATATTTTTTGTTTTCCAACTGTTTTGGTATATGTCTCTGCACTTTCAGTGAATAACATGTTGTAGGGGCCTAGCTATACAAAGTATGGTCTACAGCGCAGCACCGTTGGTATTGCCTGGGAAACTGTTAGCAACACAAAGTCTCAGGCCCTGCCTCACAATGCTGAATCAGATCTTCATTTTAATAAGGTCCCATGTGATGAGTATGTACATGAAAATTTGAGAAGCACTGATAAAAGACATACTATATGTTTAATAAATAAAGGTATGGAAAGTAAACAAGAAAATTTAAAATATATAGGACAGATCAAGAAGTCCCAACTTCAGGAGATGTAGAAGAAGAGACCAGAGGGACCAAGGGGAGACAGCATGGAAAGAATAACAGGGAAGAATTTTTTTGCACTGAGTCTTGGATTGAAAGGGCTCATTAATACTGAGCAGTTTGGATAGAGCACAACCACCAACACAACAACTCATATAAAGATAAGTCACAGATATGTTTCAGGATGCTTAGGTCAAGGAAAAGCTGTTAAAGCTTCCAGAGAGAAGAAGCAGATTAACAATGGAATGAGAAGCAGATACATAAAGGTGTAAGAAGAAAATGGAGTAATATGAAAATTTGAATGAAAAATTTGTTTTAATCTAGCATTTTTAACCCTGTTAATCTATTATTCATAGACAAGAGCAAAATACACCTATTTTTAGACAATAAAAGTTGATTCAGTCAGCATTCTTAGTGACAGGTCACAGGACTGTCCTTATCAAGCTTAAAAAGAAAGAGACTTAGTAATGGAATTTAGGAAGGGTCAGAGAATGAGGCTAGCAAACTATACAACCAGAAAGAATGCAGTCAGAGGCAGGAGCACTTACCCAAACCATGGCAGTGGCTGTGCCCACTTGTGCTCAGAACTTAACGCTGCTAATAACTGTACTTGAAGGACTCTGCCATGGGTCCCTGAGGAATCGGATACCCCTTTCATCGTGCTTGCCTGAAGATCAGCTCCCTTTGCCCATGGCCATAACATTCAGTGGCACACTACTGCCTATTAATCCCATATGGGTGCATTTGCTTGGTAGAACTGAGTCCCCACATGGATTCACAGTTTCTAGGAGATTGGAAACATGGTTATCAGATAACAGACTCTGTAGAATAGGAAGGCAAGCCAGAAGAAAGGCCTAATAGGAATGGAGGGAACCAGTCTACTGTATCCGCCAAGCAAATGTTTTAAAAAGTTTATAATTCATAACCACTCTCTGAAAGCATTGTTAGTGGATATTTTCCAGCAAAAAAGAAATTTGAATCAAAGATGAAAAACAGGAATGCAAGGAGTATGGTGATAGAAGAAATTAGCGTTAAAAATAAAACAACTCTTACTTCTAAAAAATATTAATAATTTGAATCTAAAATCTCAAGCAATACCAAAATGTGAAATAGGAATGGATGCTTAGTGAGACAGTGGAGAGGAGTTCTTATTCTTACATGTGCTATTTATAAGAGATTCATCTTAGATTCAAAGACACGAATAGGTTGAAGGTGAAAGGACGGAAGAAAGTATTCCATGCAAATAGTAACCTGAAGAAAGTTGGGGGGCTATATTAATAGTAGACAAAATAGGTTTTAAGTGAAAAAACTGTTATAAGAGACAAAGAAGGGCATTATTTATTGATAAAAGGGTCAATTCAACAAGAAGATATATCAATTATAAACCTATATAAACCTGATAAAAGAGATCCAAAATATATAAAGCAAATATTGACAGAATTGAAGGGAGAAATTTAGACAGACAATAAACAAGGAAATAGATGACTTGAAAAAAAAAAAAACCAACTAGATCTAGTAGAAATATATACAGAACACTTTACCCAACAATAGCAGAATACACTTCTTTTCAAGGGCACATGGATTATTCTCCAAGATAGATCATATGTTGGGGCATAAGACAAGTCTCCATACACTTGAAAATATTGAAATCATACAAAGTAATTTATCTGGCCACAATGGAATAAATCTAAAAGTCAATAACAGAAGGAAACTGGAACAATTGCAAATATGTAGGAATTAAACAGCACACTCTTTTTCTAAAAAATATTTTTATTGGGAAATCTTCACATACATACAGTCCATCCACTGTAAACAATTAATGGCTCATATATCATCACATGGTTGTGTATTCATCACCATGATCATTTTTAGAACATTTGCATCACTCCAGGAAAAGAAATAAAAAAGAAAAACTCATACATGCCATACCCCTTTCCTCTCCCTTTCATTGACCACTAGTATTTCAATCTACCCCAATTTTTTTTTTTACCCCTTATCCCCCCTATTATTTATCTATTTATTTTTCCTTATTTTTTTACTCATCTGCCCAAACCCTGGATAAAAGGAGCATCAGACATAAGGTTTTCACAATCACACAATCACATTCTAAAAGTTATCCAGTTGTACAATCGTCTTCAAGAATCAAGGCTACTGGAACACAGTTCAACAGTTTTAGGTAAGTCCCTCTAGCTGCTACAATGCACCGCAAACGAAAAAGGGATATCTATATAATACTTAAGAATAACTTCCAGGGTAACCTCTCAACTCTGTTTGAAATTTCTCAGCTACTGAAACTTTATTTTGTCTCATATCTCTCTTCTCCCTTTTGGTCAAGAAGGCTTTCTCAATCCCATGATGCTGGGTCCTGGCTCATCACAGGAGTCCTGTCCCATATTGCCAGGGAGATTTACACCCTGGGAGTTATGTCCCCTGTAGGGGGGTTGGACAGTGAGTTCATCTGTCAAGTTGACTTAGAGAGAGAGGCCACATCTGAGCAAAAAAAGATGTTCTCTGGGGATAACTCTTAAGTGTAATTATAAGTAGGCTTAGCTTCTCTTTTTGCAGGAATAAGTTTCATAGAGGTGAGCCACAGATGGAGGACTCAGCCTATTGAACTGGCTGTCCCCACTACTTGTGAGAATATCAGAATTCCCCAGATGGGGAAGTTGAATATTTACTCCTTTCTCTCCAGTCCCCCAAGGGGACTTTGCAAATACTTTTTTATTCTCTTCCCAAATTACTCTGCAATGTTGCAAGGACATGCCACTAACCTATACAAATCAACAAGATATCATGACCTATTCAAGATCGCATGTAATTACGGTGTTCAAATAAACTAACCGTACAAGTTAAATTAGATAATGTGCTTCCCAAAATTTAAATTTTGCACCAAATAAACATTTCTACCTTCGGTCTCACATAGAAGTTGAAGTTTTAAAACATGGACCATATGGACCATATCATCCTTTACCCAAACAGCACACTCTTAAACAACCAATGGGGTTAAAGAGGAAATCACAAGGAAAATTAGAAAATACTTAGTGATGAAGGAAAACACAACATTCCAAAACTTATGTGATACAGCAAAAGAAGTGCTCAGAAGGATGTTTTTAGCTATGAATGCCTGTATTGAAAAAGAGGGAAGATTTCAAATGAACAATCTAACTTTGCATATTGAGGAGACAGATACAGAAAAGGCATTTGATAAAATTCAGTACATTTTATTGATAAAAACATGCATAAAAATGGGAGCAGAAGGGAACTTTCTCAACCTGATAAAGGCCTTGCATGAAAAATCCAAGTTAACAACACACTCAGTGGCATAAGAATGAAAGCTTCCCACTAAGATCAGGTAAAGATAAGGAAATCCACTTTTACTGATGCTATTCAAAAGAAGAGTAAAGTGAACCCAAAGTTAGCAGAAGGAAGAAAATAAAATTAGAGTGGAGGCCCTACCCTAATCAAATTGGTGGAGTGAGACTACTCAGTGTTCCACCCCCACCCCCTACCCCCCACAAAAGCTTTGAATAACCGGTTAGAATGGCAGAAACATTTTTCAGGGTTCCAGAAAACAGTTAAAGGACTGCAGTAACAGGATGAGTCAAATCAAGAAAAAGTCTTTTTAAAAGCATTAGAATCTCCTGGTGGCTTCCCTATCAACTCCTCACTGGCTTGGTTCGGAGATGACTCCTGCTCCGATTGTGGATCCCTGGTTCTGTTCCCAGGGAGAGCAGAGCAGCCCTTGTGCAAATGCTGAGAGCATGTATGTCTGGCCCAATCTGTCTGGTGGTGGCCTCAGGGATTTGCTACCTCAGACTTTGCCCTGCATGTGGAAGACAGTTCAGAGAATTCTCCCACAGAATGCTGTGGAGAACAGTTAAGTATTGTCTTGGGCAAGGAATTGCTGGCTGTAGAAGATACAAAGCAGTGCCCAGACCATGAGGAAACTGTTTCCTAGGGAAAAGGGCATTTGTAACCATATAAATATGAAAGTTCCTATGTGCATGCTCTGGACAAGACACAGGCTTGCTTTGTCTTGTCCTTTATGCTGGAGCTATATTCTAAACTCATTGTCTGGATAAATTCTGAAGGAGAGTACTTATATAGGTCAATCTGTAAAGACTAGGAAGGGTGTTTCTTTTTTCCCTTTTTCTTTTTTTTTTTTGTTAGCTCCTCGAATTCAAGGAAAACTAGTTGAATATAAGCTTAAGGAACAGATGCCAAATGTAGTAAAGTTTGAATTTCAGTGATAACATGTTAAAATATCAAAATGTCCAGGTGTTCTAGTTTGCAAATGCTGGAATGTGATATACCAGAAACTGAATGGCTTTTAAAAAGGTGAATTTATTAAGTTGCAAGTTTACAGTTCTAAGTCCATGAAAATGTCCATATTAAGGCAAGCTCTGAAAATATCTAAATCAAGGCACCAAAAAGAGGTTACCTTCACTCAAGAAAGGCCGATGAAATTTGGGGTTTTTCTCTCAGCTGGAAAGGCACATGGTGAAGTCTGCCAGCTTTCTCACCTGGCTTCTTGTTTCATGAAACTCCCCATGGGGGTGTTTCCCTTCTGTCATGGTTAGGGACATGTGTCAACTTGGCCAAGTTGTGGTACCTGTTTATCTGATCGGGCAAGTGCTGGCCTGTCTGTTGCAATGAGGACATTTCATAGGATTAGGTCATGATCACGTCAGCTGCATCCACAGCTGATTCCGTTTGTAATCAGCCAAAGGGGAGTGTCTTCTACAATTAATGACGCTAAATCTAATCACGGGAAGCCTTTTAAGGAGGATTCAGAGGAGATAGGTTCCATTCCTGCTTCGGCTGGTGAGCCTCTCCTGTGGAGTTCATCTCCTGTGGATGCATCGGAGTCGTCAGTTTCACAGCCTGCCCTGTGGATTTTGGACTCTGCGTTCCTGCGGTCACGTGAGATACTTTTATAAATTTTATATTTGCAAGTGTTCCCTGTTGATTCTGTTTCTCTAGAGAACCCTAACTAATACACCTTCTTCATTTCCAAAGGGTCTCTGGCTGTGTGGACTCTAGAGTTTTTCCAAAATGGTTACCTCTTAAAGGTTTCCAGTAAGTAACCCCACTTTGAATGGGTAGGGACACATCTCCATGGAAACCATCTAATCAAAAGTTATCACCCACAATTGGTTTGGTCACATCTTCATGGAAACAATCAAAAAGCTTGCACCCAGCAATATTGAATGAGAATTAAAGGACATGGCTTTTCTGGGGTAAACAACAGATTCAAACTGGCACACCAGGTTTCAACAAAGTTACAAAACATGCAAAGAAACAGGAAGTGATGGTTTAGACAAAGGAGAGGATTAAAAATTAGAAACCATCAATGAGGAGGAACAGTCTTGGGACATACCAGACAAAGACTTTAAAAAAAAAAAAGGTCTTAAATATGCTCAAAGAGCTAAAGGAAATCAGGAAAATGATAGATGAACACAAACAGAATATCAGTAAAGAGATGGAAATTATATAAAGAAAACAAACAGAGCTGAAGCCCCCATAACAGAAACTTGAAGTTCCCTAAAGAGGTTTACTAGCAGATTGGACTAAGACAATTGAAATCATTTAGTGTTAGGAGCAGAAAGAATAAAGAATAAAGAAAAGTTAACAGAACTTGAGGAACTTGTAGAACATAGTCAAGCATACCAATATGCACATTGTGGGAGTCCCAGCATGAGAAGAAAGAGAAAAAGGTCCAGAAAGAATATGCAAGGAAATGATGGTTGAAAACTTCCCAAATTTAACAAAAGACAGGAATATACACATCTAAGATGCTTAACAAACTCTAAACAGGACACACCCAAGTAGACCCACCCCGTGATGTATTATAATCAGATGGTCAGATGGCAAAGATAAAGAGAGAATTTTGAATCCACAAGAGAGAAGCAGAGGAGCCTCAATAAAATTAAGTTCTGATTTCTCATTGGAAAATTGGGATCAAGAAGGCAGTGGGATGACATATTTAAAGTGCTAGAAGCAAAAATTGCTCTTAAGAATTCTATATCCAGTAAAACTATCTTTCAAAATGTGAGACAGTAATTAAGACAACCCTACATAAACAAAAGCTGAAGAACTTTGTCACAACCAGACTGGCCCTCCAAGAGTTGCTACAGAGAGTTTGGAGCTGCATGAAGAAATAAAGATCTCTAGTGAAGGTAATGACCTGGGTAAATATAAATGCCAATACTATCGTATTTTTGTTTTTTTAACTCTACTTTCCTACAGGATCTAAAATGGAATGATAAACCAATGATTTTGGACTCAATGTATAAACATGAATTTTGTTTATGTAGAAAGAACCACTAAAGGTGGAGGGACAGAACGTAGTTTGTGTATAGTATTGAAGTGAAGTTGGTATTAAAACAAATGATGTTGTTATAGATTTAAGATGTTAAATTTAAGCACCATAGTAACTACAAAGAAAATATCAGAGAGTATGCAAGCTCAAAGAGTCTGATATTAGAGTACAGATAGCCAGGAGTGGGGGTTAGGGCAATGGGGATGAATGCATAATGGGTGCTGGGTTTCTATTTGGACAAATGGGAAAGTTTTAGGAATGGAAGATGGTGAGGGTACCACAATATTGTGAATATACTTAATCTCATTTAATGGTATCCTTGGGAGAGGTTGAGATGAGAAAAGTTTATATTTTGCATATATGTTCCCACAGTTGAAAAAGAAAGAACAACTAAGGAGACAATTACAGCTAAATGCAATGCATGATCCTGGATGCGAGGACAAAAAACTCAGAGGGACATTGTTGGGACATATGAAAAAATTGGAATATACTGTAAGTTTTATGTAAATGTTAAATTGCTTGAACGTGATAACTGCATATAAGGTAGTTACATAACTGAATATCCTTGTTCTTAGGAAATGTAAATGGCAGTATTACATGTTCAAGGAATAGGAGTATACACCCTACATTCAGGTGTTCAAAAAATGTATAGAAAGATTGTTAGATTGGTAGAATAATATGGCAAATACAGAAAAATTTTAAAATTGTTAAATCTGGGTTTTTGGGGGATAGCAGTATGCTGGAGTTCTCTTATTGGGATCTATATGATTTTTGTAATTGTTCTGTAAGTTTGAATGTAATTCAAAATAAAAATTAAAAAAATCAGAATAGCAAAAATTTCATAGAGGGTAGGGAAACATTTGAGAGATCAACAACACTAAAATTTGGTTCTTTGGAAAAAATTGATTAAATTGGCAATTTTTAGCTAGAGTGATAAAGAAAAAAGAAAACATGGAAATAACTAAAATTTGAATGAAAGTGGTGGCATCACTGTTGATCTTACAGAAATAAAAAGGATTATAAGTGAATACTATGAACAACTGTACATTGATAAATAATCTAGACAAAACAGAAAAATTTCAAGAAACACAAGTTACTTCTTTTTTTTTTTTAACAGCCTACAGGGAATGGGGGGAGGGGGAAGTTTGTGCTCAGGAAGGATGCAGGAGAGGTGGGCCAGGCTGCACTTGGGGTGGGGGTGGGGGGCAGGTATGTGCCCTGGGGGATGGTCAAGTGGGATCACCTCAGTGCGGGGAATGAGAGTGGGTGACAGGGTTCAGGTGCATGAGGTGTGGGGTGAGTCACCAGTCACAGGGCTGCGCTGGTGAGGGTAGCACACCCAAGGAATGCAACCTGGCTATTTTTTTTTTACTTAAATTTTTTACCTAAATTTTTATTATCTTCCACAAAATACAAGCCCAACACCAGATGGCTTCGTAGGTAAATTCTTCCAAATGTTTAAAGAAGAATAAACACCAATTCTTCTCAGTCTTTTCCAAGGAATTCAAGAGGAGGGAACATTTTCTAATTCATTCTATGAGACCAATATTACCTTGATACTAAAGTCTGTTAAAGATATCATGAGGAAAAAAAACTACAGACCAATTTCCTTTATGAATACAGATGCAAAAAATCCTTAAAATACTAACAAACCAAATCCAACAGCATACTAAACACTGATCAAACACAATTTATCCCTAGAATGCAAGGGTTGTTCAACATAAGAAAATCAGTTAGTGTAACATATCAATAGATGGAACAAAGGGAAAAAAAACTATGATTTTCTCCATAGATACAGAAATAGACAAACTCGTCATGATCTGAGATTTGACCATGAACTCTTAGATATGAAACCAAAAGAGAAAACAAACAATAGACACATTTGACTTCACCAAAATTAAAAAATTTTTGCATCAAAAGACATTATTAAGAAAGCAAAAAGGCACCCTACATAATGGAGGAAAATAGCTGCAAACTACATAGCTTATAAAGGCTTTTTATTCAGATTTATAAAGAACTTTTACACTACAACAACAGAAAGACAGACAACCCAATTAGAAAATGGGCAAAGGATTTGAACATTTTTCCTAAGAGGTTATACAAAAGGTCAATAGACATATGAAAAAACGTTCAACTTCATTAGCCATTAGGGAAATGCAAATTAAACCACCATAGACACCACTTCATGTCCACAAGGATAGCTAGTATTAAAAATATGGTAAATAATAAGTGTTTGAGAGAATGTGAAGAATTCTCTAGTGCCCTGTGAGTAGTAATCTAAGATGATGCAGCCACTGTGAAAATCAATATAGTGGTTTTTTAAAAAGTTAAATATACAGGTACCATATGACCTAGCAATTCCACTGCTAGGGATATCCAATGAAAGTGAAAATAGTATCTGAAACAGATACTTGTACTTCAATGTTCATAGCAGTATTATTCACAATATCCAAGAGTGGACACAACCTAATGCTCATCAGCAAATGAGTGGATAAACAAAATGTGGTACATATACACAATGGAATATTATGTGGCCATATGAAGGAATGAAGTTCTGAGACATTGCAATATGGATGAA